>KQ479126.1:2569-188288 GCA_000331835.2 Trichoderma hamatum GD12
AAGAAAAGAAAAGAAAAGAAAAGAAAAGAAAAGAAAAGAAAAGAAAAGAAAAGAAAGGGCAAGGAAAGGAAAGGAAAGACAACAAACAAGGGCAGACACACATCATTAAGCGCTGAGCAGGAACCTCCAAAACCGGCACAAATAGAACAACCATCACCAAGCCTCAGACCCAGAGCCACATGGTACGCAGGATTCCAGTCCCGCAATCTAAAAGACAAGATTCAACGAGCCACACTGAACAAGAACACGTCGGCGTTCGAGCAATTGAAAGAGGAGTTCAAACTTGCAAAGCAAACTCCCCCCTTTCCTGACCAAAGGAAGCGTTCGCGATACTACTCTTTTACTACAATTCCAAGACACAACGAAACATAATACCTTTGGTGGCAGTCATCATACCATACCGCCACATATTAATGAGATAGATAGAAATAAAATAAAAATAAAATAAAAATTCATCACAACCTAGGTATATTCTCCTTGTCTTAAATAAATCCAAGAACATCGCGCTTCCTATGTGCCAGCACAATCCATTCGTAAATTTCCGAGAAATCGCTGATGTCACTCGCGTCTTCTTCTCCCTCGGGCTTGTATTTCTTGAGATTATCTATCGCCCAAACCATCTCCTTTGTGAGCGGCGGCGGAGTCCTCCCCTGTCCATTCAAAGTTGCCAGGCCAGACCATTTGAAGAATCCCTGTAGCCATTCATGAGTTTCGCCATTGTCCCATGTGATGTCATGGAATTTGCGGTGTTCCCGGAGCCTTTCTCTCTCTCTTTCATCCTCCCAGGCTCGTTGCTCGATTACTGGCGGAAGCGGGACTGGGTTGCGATTGGCAAATAGGCGAGCGAGGGCAATGGCTTGATATTCGAAACTTCGGAATGTCAACACGCGGGGCAGTCCCACAATGCCCAGATTTGGGAAATCTTGGAAGAAGGTGTGCCAATAGCTCTTCACCAACTTTCCTTTTTTGTCATCCCACAGAGGCTGCCCATTCTTCTTGGCGTCCCAGAAGGGATATGATGGCTTATACCCCGTACAGTATATCACTGTATCAATGTCATCCAAGTAAGTGCCGTCTTCGAAGAGAATTCTACCGTTAGGCAGAAACTCAGAAATGACAGGCTTCCACTCAATTCCCGTGGATGGCGAATCCCCCTCCCACCACGCTTTTGATCTCCTAGACTGGTAAACGGGGAGCTGTGCAGTCGAGACCAGTTCTCGACTTACATCTGTTCCCGAGGCAGAGTTGCCTATCACAAGTACTCTCTGAGACTTGTAGCTGATGGCCGATCTATATGTTTTAGAGTGAACTACACGGCCAGGAAACTTTTCAATGTACTCATTCAAGCCCTTGACGTTTGGAATCTAAGCTGGTCAGCATCCAGCCAAGCGAGTTGCCGGGAGGAGTCACTTACTGTTGGAACAGAATAGTGGCCGTTTGCTAGAACCACGGCGTCGAATGTTTCTTCCCACCAGACATCGGCGTCTTGAAGAGCATCGTATTTTCTTAGAGTCAATTTCCACTGATCAGAGCCATTGTTTAATGGGTGTTTAACCTTCAAGACGTCTTCAACTGTGGTATTGAGCTCCAAGAATGAATCTGTCTTGTGTAGCGCAAAATAATTCTCTATATATTGACGGGGGATATGATGTGGAGCAAACGGTCCATATGCAAAGCGGCAATCTGAAAATGACATGGCAATTTCAGGTACATTCGTTCTTGCAAGGTCTCTGTTAGCACAAGACTGGTATATAGCGACCCAGACACTTGCACACTTACGTCAAGTTATCATAGATGGGCGTCTTGGAAAATCGCTCTTGCTTATTTGGGGGCAAGACGGCAGGGAGGTTTTTTGGAATTGCCAGAGGAGGATCTAATTCAGATGGCGTTGCTCCTGGCCGTCCCAGCAGGCTGGGCTTAACTGCAGCATCGTATATCCTGCAGCCGTATAAGAATTCCAGTAAGGTGCAGCGTTGCAGTGGAAATAATTCTCACCATGTTCCTCCCGCGGCTTCTCTTCTCTCAAAAACACGAATTACATCAAACACTTCTTCAGCTTTCAAAGCTGCCGCCGTTATCGCTCCTGAACGCGAGCATTAGTAATTGTCGTCAGCTTAGATGCTTAGCTCCATTTTAGCTACCTGCAGCTCCAGCCCCAATGACGGCAACAGATTTGATTTGGTTCCCTCCTCCCATTGTATCTGAATTTTATCAAGTTCGGAAATAATTTATATATCTTGGAAAAAATAATATGAGGGGGATTTGAAATGGGAAGCTATCAGAATCATAAATATCTTAGGAATCGTGTAACTATCACGTGCGATTGGATGTCGTGATTGACTTGGGTGATGGCACGATGCTAGCTGTATATGTCAGCTTTCTTTTATCAGCAAATACGTGCATAAAACGCGTTATCTCAGAGTCTCTTGAGAGGCCAGAGAAGTCGCAATGGGAAAATCACGACTTTTAAGTAGCACGCTGTCCACCCAACCCAGCGAGACAATCAAGGTTAGTTACCATGCAGGGAGGAATAGATCATCAAATTAGATGTACATGTAGACAACACGCCGGCAGGTGGTTCTCCAGAACGTGGATGTAGCTTCATCCTAATGTGTCTCGAGACGCCCAGCTCAAAGAAATCTTTGCAGAATCTATGGCACAATAAACACTCATTGAGCTATCCAAGGGAAGTTCATTTCAGTATTGCTTTGAAGACGGAGCACCGATCTAGAATATCGGAAATAAGCGCCACCCCGCAATGCCCGCCGTAAGACGCACACCACCTTCGCAGCGTATCTCTTCTGCAACTTCGATCTTCTGTTTTCCTATTTTATGAGCATCGCGCGGTCATTACTAGCTGACTTATATAGTGTCAAGTAGAGGCTCCGAAACGCCAGCACCGTTGGCTCACACGCCTCATCAACTTTATGCAGTCTGAGACGGCCTTCACTATGTAATTTGTCGTACAAGTACGTCATATCACCACAAAGCGTCTTGCATCACAACTTCAACCTGATAATTACCAATAAAATATTACAACAATACAACAAGCTATATATATATATATATATATAGCATCAAATTTTATATCTTCATGTTTGTGTCACTGTATTTCTATTATATTTTCTTCCCTTTCGATGTTGGAGTAAACCCTCCCGGTTAGTCGGAAATGACTATGAATCAGCGTCCCCACAGCTCCAATGCGATCGATCCGAGATAGCGGCACGAAAATTCATTTAAATGCTAATACGGATCTAAAATTATGACCATGTAGACAAGCTTATCCTTCTGCCTTGGTTGGGGAGAAAATGGAATGGTTAAGTGACATCTAAGGTTGATGCTCTTTACCGTTTAATATCAGAGCTCATACCCAGCATTACAAGCCACCGACTCTGCTTACTCACAACCGCGACTCCATACATGTGGTCTGGGCACCAACCTCTGATTGTCGGCAGTCTGAACTCTAAACAATGCCAAAATCATCCATCTCCGACGCGTTATTCCTATATCTCATCTAATACTCTCACCCTCACCCCGTGACTAGCCGTCTATTGAACATGATTTTGTCTTAGTGACGCGCCAGTTTCCTATATATACCGTGTTTGTCGTAATATTGTCGCGATGAAAGCTTCTACCTATCTTGCTGCCATTATCCCAGGGCTGGTCGCCCAAGCCGCTCGCATAGTTCAATCCAACGACGATGGCTGGGCTGAGCTGTATCTTCGCTCTTTTAATGATGCGTTAAATGAGGCTGGTCATGATGTTGTTCTATCCGCGCCAGCAGATAATCAGTCTGGAACTGGTGCGTGTATTTCATCTTCGTTGCGTGCTTGTCTCGCAACACCTGGCCATAATAGCTACGCATATACCACATAAATATGTCTCGATATTCAGCCAATTAACTAATAATTAACCGGCCATTGGCTCAGGCTCCAGCGATTCACCTCCAATACCTCGAACGGAACCCTGCGAATACGACTCCTGTATCGGCAACGGCAGCCCTACGGGCCATAATGATACACGGCCTGATCTCAACTGGGTCAATTCCTTTCCCGTGACTGCCATGAAATATGGCATAGAAACTTTTGGCCCTCAGCTGTGGAACGGCTCTGCTCCCGAGTTCGCCGTAGCGGGACCCAATGTTGGCACCAATGTCTTTGTCCAACTACCGTAATACCTACCCATCTCCCAAGTCCGCTCTAACTCACAGAAAATCATGGGCTAACGCTTTTCATAAATAAACAGATTCAGCGGCACAGTTTCTGCCGCTGCATATGCGGCTCATGACGCCGGTATCCCTTCAATTGCCTTTTCTGCAGCTTCAACCGGCCGCCTTGCATTTGATACCGATCCGGTGCCTCTTCGCAGCAGTCTCTACGGTCTGCTAGCTGCACAGATAACCGACAAGATTATCTCTTCTGGAACTCCGTATCTTCCTCCGGATGTATTTCTCAATGTCAACTTTCCTAAAGTCGAAGGCAGCTGCACCGACCCTTCTGACTTCAAATGGGTCCTTACACGAATCAACCCTGGTTTCCTTTCGCCTCCAGATGTTAGCTTTTGTGGTGGTGAGAGGCTACCTACCGAGCTATCTATCATTAGGCATGGTGGATGTCTCATCTCTGTTAGTGTCGCTAATGCGAAAGACAAAACTACTGCGTCGACTGGTAGCCAGGCTGTTGTGCTTGATAAGCTGCGTGACTTCCTAAGCTGCTTGCCCAGCTCAGTGAAACTAGAGGGAAATTCAGATCAAAACATACTTTATGAGTATAAAGAACACTCATGAAAGATATATTAACTATGTAATCGGATTAATATGTACGAATTCCCTATTAAACTGAGATAGATCTAGATGAAAGGCTTGCGAAATAAGTATCACCATACAAAGTGTTTGAACGGCCGGTATATTGTACAGGCGCCATTGCAAATAAGACAATAATATAAGGTCTGCTCAATGAAAGGCGGAATTATGGCCATCGCGATACAATATAAGCTCTGTTAATACTATTTAGCAGCCCACGAAAGCGATATTCAATCAAAGTGATCCCTGCATCAATAGCCTTTTGAAATCGCAGCTCACAATATCCATGCTTAGTAGCTTCAGGGATGGCGAAGCCATCGTCACCGGGTATATTAATGGTAGCGCTATTTCAGGAAGCAATTTTATAGCAGTTCAGCATCTTGTTTAAGCAGCCCGTGCATACGGCATTTCGCTAAATATCCCTACAACAATATTAACACATCTCAATTAGGTATTTAACAATATCCAATCGGTTATTCTCAACAGCTCTCGCAACTAGCGTTTTGCCATAACCATCCTTAATTTCAAGATTAGCGCCATTGTTAACCAGGAATTTAATAATATCCAAATGGTTATTCTCAACAGCCCGTGAAAGCGGCGTTTTGCAAAGATTATCAACACACTCAACATCAGCGCCCTTCTCTACCAGGAATCTAGTACTAGCCAAGTGACCCTGCTCAGCAGCCCATAAAAGCGGTGTTCTGAGAAAATGATCAACACTTCCAATATTGGCACCTTTTTCAACTAGGAGTTTAACAATAGCCAACTGGCCATGCTCAGCGGCCCATGAAAGCGGCGTTCTCCCATGGTGATCCTTGTGTTCAAAATTGGTATCTTTCTCAGTCAGGAATTCAACAACAGCCAAGTGGCCATGCCCGGCAGCCAATGAAAGCGGTCTTTGGCCAGACATATCTTCATATCTAATATTAGCGCTTTTCTCAACCAGAAATTTGACAATAGCTAAGTGGCCGTTTTCAGCAGCTAATAACAGCGGCGTTCTGCCAAACCGGTCCTTGTTTTCAATATGGATACCTTTCTCAACCAGGAATTTGACAATGGCTAGGTGGCCGTTTTTTATAGCCCACGAAAGCGGCGATTTGCCAGACTTGTCATTTATTTTGATATCGGCACCTAGCTCAGCCAGGATTTTAACAATAGCCAAATGACCGTGCTCGGCGGCCCTTGAAAGCGGCGTTCGAATATCACTATCTTTTTTATCAATAGAAGCACCATGTTCAGACAACCATACGACAATATCCCGGTGTCCGTTCATAGCAGCCCACGAAAGGGATGTCTGGCCATTTTTATCATTGATATCGATGCTAGCGCCTTTATCAACCAGCAACTTCACAATAGCTTCATGCCCGTTACCAGCGGCCCAAGAGAGTGGCGTTCGACCATCCTCATCCCTGTTATTTGTATATGTTTCCGCTAGTAATATGAGTTCAGCTGCAAGAGCAAATCCGTATATAGATGTTGATCGCAAGATTTCACCTCTAAAACTCATCGCGGTAGCGTCTTGTGTATTGTTTTGGCTCAAAATGCGCTGTTGGAGCCCAGAACTAGCCCATCTCTCGAACAGGGAAGCGCCAGGATTGCCACTGTTCAAGTGCTCAATAAATTGAGAAATTGCGTATTCAACATTGGTATCCTGTTTGCAAATATTGACGTGAGACCTGATGTAGCGGAGAGCATAGGATGCAAGCGGTCTTCTATCAAGATATTGGCAATAGTCCTTGTAGTGTTCCGTATGCCAGTAGTTGGGCTTTGGTAGTTTTTCCAGTAAAGAAGTGTTTGTGGCGCATACCGAAAGATACCGGATACAAGTGATAGCTATATTAACATGCGCATGCGCCTCGGATACCCAAAACACTGAATTTGCGACTGGCCCATCGGTGTCGAGGAAAAATTCGCGAACGGTCTGATGCATAATTTGAACAATCTTATTACCTGCAATTGATTAGTTGAAGTTTTCAAAACCTGGAGATTCTTCATTCATACCATTATGCTTCTTAATTTCTAAAAAGTTGCCTCCACTCGAAAGAATGACTCGCTCAGACGACGGAATGCACTTTTCGAATGAAGTATCAGAAGGGATAAATTTGTGATTGGAGTCGACACTGTCTGAAATACCCAGAGCATGAAGAACTTCGTCAACTGTGAGCGAGCGCTTCGCAAAGAGGATAAATCGAAACAATTTAGCCGCATGCAAAAGAGACGATTTATTCTGTTGCATTTTCTTTAGCATGAGGTCGTAGAAATCTACAAGCTCGGTAGGAAGCTGTTTAAGAAGCTCAAATACTTCTTCTTCCGAAGAGCCCTGTTCATGAGCCTCGATTAATTGCTCACTAATCAACTTTACCCATAGAAACACTCCCTGGGCATTTTCGACCATGTAGGCAGTTGACCGGGCGAGAAGATCCGTTGAATTGAGACCGTAGAGTTGCCACTGCGCATAATTATAAATGTCGGATCTCGTTTCATCATCCAGTTTAATGAAATGAAACCGATCTCTGCGGGCTTCAAGATATGTATCTGGACGACTGGCCATGAATACCTTGACAACAGAGTGTTTCATTTTAGAACACAATTCGAGGAACAAGCCAAGAATCGCGCGTCTATCTTTTGTTTCTGACTCATCTACAGCGTCAATAATTAAATAAAATCGTTTGTTTGTCCGGTAGTCTTGTAATGATTTAAGGATTCTCTTCAGAGACTCATAGTCCCATTTGAAGCGGGGCCCATAATGCTGATGGGCTCGATATTCAATTTGACATTGATGATAGAAAAAGGCCTCTTCTTGCTGCAAAATGTCGTATACAATTGATGAAAGCATACTATGGTGACTTCTCTGAAGTTCACCCTCTCTGAAACTATAAAAGAATCTTGCAACAATGGCTTCGCGAGCAACTGGTTGTTTTTGCCATAGATTGCGGTTGAAATATTTCGTAAGAGTACTCTTGCCACTGCCGGGTTTTCCTTGTATGTAGAGGAGTCTAGAAGTATCAGTAGCAGACCAGCTCTCATATTCATTATGCGTCCATATCCACCCAAAGGAGCCTTCGTGCTCTTGGGAGATCTTTTCATATCTTGTGTTTTCAAATTGAAGACTTTGTAAACACTCTTTGTTCCGTATTGTTAGTTACAAATTGATAGTTTCTGATATTAGGGCATAGAATACTGACTAACCTTTTCTTTCCTTATCATACTCAATATGCACATAATCTTGAAAGAGACTCATGGTCTTAGATCTTGCTGAGCTTGTGAGTAGTATTTTGGCATTCGGTTTTCGTTGCTGCAGGCGTTTTATGAGTGGAAGTACGCATTCAAGGCGTTCATCCACAGATTCGATTAGGTATAGTTCATCGATTACTAACAGCAGAGGCGTTTGGATCTCAAAACTTAATGCAGCCTTTAACCAAATCAGAATGTCGTCAGTTGTGGCGCTTTCTAATGTTATCTTCATGTACTTCAGGAAGATCTCTCCATTAAGTCTTTCTTCTTCCCAGTCAAGATAGCCTTCGACTATAGGCACTTCCAAGAGCTTACTAAAAAAGCTTCGAATAATTAGAGTCCTCTGTTCTTCTGGTGAGCAGCATACTAGCTCTAGAAGAAATACGTAAAGAAATGTAGCCATGGTCGGTTTAAGCCCCATAGCCGAGCAAAATATGGGCAGAACAGAGTATCCGGCTGCTTTTTCCCGATTCACAACGTATAATGAGAGTTGACAGAGACTGTTTCCAGGTACGACCCCCGTCAAATAAAGCGTCGGAGGGCCTCGCTCTAGGCTCCAGTGCCCAAAGTCTATGTTTCTCAACACCCAATGAAACTTTGGATCATCGTAGTATATGGGATTTATGACAGATTTATGGTGTATGTAGTCCGATATTGGCAACACATTCAATAATTGGTCCAAATTAAACTCGTGTAAAGTCGCCTGAAGCATATGCTAATTTCAAGGCATTTTTAGCCCATCATATTGTACTTCCCTCTGTTCGTACTAGAAGATTGACTCACATATATAGCCTCACCATTAAAAGGAGATTTTACGGCAAACTCAGGTGCTGGTGTTGAGAGGAGTATTTCCTTGGCGCAGGCGGCCGCCGTTGCTGAGGCATACAGCTGCCACCGTTTATTTTTGTGCGAGTCTGCATAATCGCATATTCCCCGTATAACGAGGCAAGGAAAGATATCCATAAGACCTGCGGCCTCCATCTCAAAACAAATGATATTTTTCTCATCACGAAGTTTATCTCGAGTTACTCCGTGCTTCATGACTTGATTTGCTGAGCCAATTAAACCGTAATGGACAACAGGGTCTGTATTTTCGCGAGATTTTCGAAGTACTAAAGCTTCTGTATCGCAGGAGAGGCAGGTTATTTCTCCATTAAGGTGTTCGTAGTTTGATCGAAATAGCCGATCATGTTCCAAGCCGGGATGGGAGAAATGCCTTCGCATCTTTTCGTTTGATTCAAGCATATGGCTAACATACTGAGGAATACTGCTTGTTGCTATTCGATGACGCGCCCGTAATGTTGAAACGCTGTTACTCAACACTATTGATGTCTTGTTTAAAACTCCAGTCTGAACAAATTTGCCTTCGCTCATCGTTTTTCCAAAGTCGTACTGCAAAACGCCACCTGAAATCCTCATAAGCATTGAGAAATGAGAAATTTGAACAAAAAAAAACACTTGCTTACCAGAATGCGCCGATGGACAGCTAACTACCACATCTCCAAGCCGCATATCTTCATTCGGATCATCACTGGGCTCCCTTGGAGCTCCACCTCCAATGCCTACCATCAAGCCAAACAGGATGTTTGGAAAACTGCGTATCATGTTGGTCGCGGCACTGGCTGCAGCATTTGTACCTATAATTCCTGCTGGAAGACATGTAATTACAACGTTGTGTTGGCCAATCCGTCCTAGAATATAAGCATTTGGATCTCCCTGGACTTGAGGAAGCCTCGGAAGCTCATAATCTAGCATTGCTACAGCTGCCGCCAGCTCCACATCCAAAGCGCAGATAATTCCTGCAGTATAACTGTCGCGTGTTTGGTTACTGAGATTAGAATTAACGGAATGTGAAAAATCGACGCTCATCTGCTCCGTAGTTGGGCTGTCCATTGGTCTCCAAGTATGTTTATCATCTGCTAATTTAATGTTCTAGCAATAGAAAGTGAATAAGATCAGCGCAAAGTTCATATACAGAAGCGCCCATGACTTACTAGGGTTATTGGAGATTTAGACTTCTAAATTTAAAAATATATTGGAAGAGTAGCGACAGAGAAATTAGAAGCGGTTCATAAATGGCTCGCTTGTTGCTGGATGCTTGTTCAAATCGACTGTGCCTTTGGGATTTTGCAATGATAGAGCCTGTGAACTTGGCCTGGGAGAAGAACAGTGGCGGCGGCTGGCAAACCTATGGTCGCAGCAGCGGCGATAAGAAGATGACGAATTGATTCATGTCGTTGATCACGACGGCGCCTAATATGCGTACCATATCAAGTTAGGCATCCATGTGCATCGGGCTATCCAATGAGTGTGATTTTTCCTCCAAGCGACCTGTAGTCGTGATTGGACCTCGCAAGTGAGCCGCACAATATAGGAACTCGCTAACCATTGGTTGCTAACCCGTGGCAGTGCATTTTCACCTCAGTCCTGGTTGGCATCTCTTCATCATATCATAGTTCATTTTGCATTCAGTGATAGACCCAACCTTATTTTTTATTTTACTACGCAAACTTATTTAGGACCAGTTTTTCCGGTAGGAATGCTAAACAGGACAACTCTTGGCCCCTTCAATCCAGCCTCACCAGGAGCCCAGTCGTTCAAGCCCTTGTCCACTCTGTAGAATCCTCGTCGCTCAAGCTGAATAATGTCATCCGCCTTCAGTTCGCCAACGCCAGCGTCGCAAACGGCATCCTCCATGCTCGCTGTGTTGGGGTTCAAGAAGTCCTCAAAGTTGTCCTCCTCCTCGAGCTTGTCCTTGGTCAGGAGATAATCAAACTCCCACAGCTCAGCAGGGACCAGCTTGAAGCCTTCAGCAGACAGCCAAGTAATCTTTTTCTCGGTTGTCTTGAAATCTCCCTTCAAGTTGAGGTCAAGCTTCAGGCTTGTGACCGGCTCGGCTGAAGCAGAGAGATCCCTAACAAAGGCGTTGCCCCAGCCCATGAGAGTGATTTCCTCGTCCGCCTTGAAGCTCTTGGCATCGGCCTGGTCGATGTAGAGAGTAGGCGAGAAGATGACCTTCTTCAAACCGACACTTGCGTTCTTGGGGTGCTTGGGTCGCTCCTCCACAGTAACGGCAGAAGGCGCCTCAGATCCAGCAACAGTAACCTTGACCAAGTCCTTGCTCAATAGAGCTGTGAATCGGGGCACAATGGGATCGATAACCTTCTTGTTGTTGGCCCAGAAAGTAGTCCAGTCCATGTTGACGACATTTCGGCTGGGGCCCTGCTTGATGATGAAATCACGCAGAGCTTCAATGGTCATACCACGTCTTCGGATACCACGAATGGTGGGCATGCGGGGATCGTCCCAGCCCCAAACCTTTCCAGCATCAACAAGCTTGGCCAGCTTACGCTTGGACAAGAAGGTCTTAACAAAGTTGATTCTGGAGAAATCCCACATGTGGACTTGACGCAACTGAAGGGTATCGATGAACCACTGGTACTGGGGGTTTCGGTCCGTGTATTCGGTGGATCTCAGAGCGTGAGTAACTCCCTCGTGGCTGTCGACCACTGGGCAAGCGAAATCGTACATGGGGTACATCTTCCATTTTGTGCCAGTACGGTGGTGAGGTGTGTCGACGTTGCATCGGTAGATGACAGGATCGCGCATGGCCTTGTTGGGGTTATCGTAAGAGAGCTTGGCACGGATGCAGTGTGCGACACCCTCTGGGGTACCGTTCTTCATTTCTTCGAAAATTCGCAGAGTCTCCTCAACGGTTCTGTCACGGCGCTTTGATGGGATACCATCCATTCTCTGGGCACGCATTGTCTCCTGGTCAGTATCGTCGGCGTACGCCTTGCCCATGGAGATCAACTTCTTGCACATATCGTAGAGATAGTCGAAGTAGTCGGAGGTGTAGGTCAAGCTATCGGGCTTGATGCCCATGAGGGCCAAATCTTGGACAATGGCATCCTGGAATTCCTCCTTCTCCTTGTCGGGGTTCGTGTCGTCAAGTCGCAGGCGCATTTGTCCCTTGTAAGCATTGTGGCCAAAGTAGTCGCTGAGAAGAGCAGCCTTGGCGTGTCCGATGTGAAGGTAGCCACTAGCAATAGCAAGTTAGAAAAGCTGTGCAATACGAAAGACAGTTCGAAGGAAATGCGTGTGTATCATACGAGGGCTCGGGAAGGAATCGAGTAACGACGCCCTTGTCAGTATCCTGAAGGGCGAGGTTGTAGTTGGCACCGCCCTTGGTGGCCTTAGCCGCAGCTTCGGCCTTAGTAGCCTCCTGGATCTCAGGGTGAGACTGCTCGATGAAGGTGAACCATCGAGTCAAGTTGGGAAGACCATTTCGTCGAATAGCACCAATGGCAACCTTGTTGGCCCTCAGAGTCTGCCAGATCTTGGTCTCGAGCTCTCCCAAAGCGTAACCCTCAAGGTAGGATCGAAGAGTCAGATGCTTGTCCAGATCCCTCATAAAAGGCTCAATGGTGCGGAAATCGCCGGACAGCTTGCCGGAAACGGCCTCGAGCTCGTCGTGCTTCATCTTTTCGGCTTGTTCAAATATCGACGTCAATAAAGATGAAGTGAAAGAAGCAGAGCAAGCTTCTCGTGACTCAAGTAACGATTTTCGGCCTTTGGTGGGGAAGATGGAGGGGCTGGCCTTAGCTGGACGAGGGGCCGTCAGTCGTGCCACACATTTCCTTATCGATAACAATCTGTTCATTTTTTAGCCTAATTTCCGAGGCAAGACGCCGCAGAATATGGCGAGGTTCTGGCGCAGTTGAAGAAATCCCAGTTTCGAGCTGCGCTCCAATCTCATCCAGCGGCAGAAATGGCACCAATTGATCGATGCTTGGCCTCTGTGGCCAAGCTGACGCTCTCACAGCCATCAATACGACCGGTCGTGCCGACCATACCCCGATTCCTCGCACCTGCGCTGATTCAGTCCCGACAAGCCTCTGTTATCCGGACAAAGAAGACGACAAAAAAGAAGGCTGTTCCCAAAGACTTTAAGCGACACAACTTGGAGAAGAGGGGATTTCCTCAGCACACACTATGCGATGCCATGCGGTAGGTATTGGGGAGTAATATATAGTCTATAGAGGCAGATTGCTGAACCCTTGAGCAGCGTTCTCCGAGCCATCGAAGTTGGCCAGCCTCCCGCTACGATCAAGTACGAGATTCACATCAACCTTAAAACGGCAAGGAACGGCCCCGTCATAAAAAATAGCATCAGACTGCCGCATCCTGTTCAGAGCGATTGGCAAATTGCCGTCATCTGCCCCGAGGGTAGCGATATCGCGACTGCTGCCACCGCCGCAGGTGCTGTCGCCGTTGGAGAAGAGACTCTCTTCGAAGCTATCCGCCAAGAGAAGATTGATTTCGACCGCCTCATTTGCCACGAAAACAGCGAAAAGGCCCTGAACAAGGCCGGCCTGGGAAGAATTTTGGGTCCCAAGGGCCTCATGCCCAGCAAGAGAATGAAGACGATTGTAAACGACGTGGTGAAGTCCATTCGCGACTCTGCCGGTGCTGCGGATTACCGTGAGAGACAAGGCGTCATTCGAATGGCAATCGGACAGCTTGGTCACACCCCCGATCAGCTCAAGGCCAACATCCAGGCACTGTTGAAGAAGGTCAAGGTAGAGTGCGCCGAGATCTCGGAGGAAGTTTCAAAAGAAGTGCACGAGGTTATTTTGAGCACCACGAACGGCCCGGCGCTGAGCTTGAATGGCAAGTTGAACGAGGTGGAGAGCACGCTTACAGTCGAAGCATTGTCAGGCGTCATGTAAATCAGTAACGACATATATAATGTGTACATTATCCAATTGAATGCAAAAAGAGAGAACGCTAGATGTAACATTTTATCATGGGGTATCATTATTTTTTATTTTTTATAAAATAGAGTGCAGCGATCATCTGCCGCGAAGGACTTTGATAGCATCTCCTTGTGCATCAAGAGCTCTATAGACGCCAAGATAGCCCATAACTCGGCCCTGGCCTTTTGCTCCAGCTGCTCGAGCTTCCTTAAGAGCGTTATTCAAGTCCAATAGCAGCGTGTTCCGGCATTTCGTCAACCGTGCCCTTAGCTTGACAACAAAGGCATTGCTGTCATCCAGTTTGCCAATCAGTGCCGTAATCTGACTACATTCGCGTGCTGAGGCCAACAGCTTTGAAGGCGGGCTCCCTATCAGACCTTCGACGGCTTCTTCTTCAAGTTCTTCATCTTCACTGTCGTCATCCCATTCCGTGGTCTCTTTCTTCTGAGGTAAGCTGTCCAATGCCAGTGTTTCTTCCAAGGAAGATAGCCGCTCCGATACTTCTAGCATTGCTCGTCCTTGCTCAATGTCTGACCGTATGTCTCGCAACTCGTTGGTAAGCGATTCTGCATCTCTTCTGCGCTCGGACACCTTTTCCTTTACTTCCTCGACGGCCCTGCGAAAGCCAAGGAGAGAAACCTTGACATCCTCGACCTTCTCGTCGCCTCCCCGCAGCTCTGAACCGAGTGATAGAAAGGCAGTATAGTTTGAATTGACAAGCTCCAGGAGCTCAGTGCTGATAGTCGCTGTCCGCTCGCGTAGATCTGATCGCAGGTCTTCAAGGGTCTGGTGGCGGTGGGGAAGCGCTGATAGATATGCAGCAGGCTGGAATTCGGTGACTAAGAAATCGGTGCGTGGGAGTGCAGCTGGGAATGGCAAAGGCACGTCGTCTTCGGTATCTGATGAGCTGGAGGAAGCGAGATTGAATGTCGACGCATTCTGTCGCCCTGGGCGCTGTGGCAGCGTGAGAGGGAGAGTAAAATCAGCCATGGATAAAGGAAATGACGACAATTGAGAATCGAATCGCTAATTAATTAAGCAAATACAAAGAAGCACCGCAAAATAGCAACACTCGTGACGTCGCCTTGGATAGACCAAGACACATGTTAATTAGACTATGGAGTGGATAGCCTCAACAAGCCTTGATCGCATTGGTGCATAACTCCACTACAAGCATACAGATCCAGGTGTAAAGCTGTCTCTCACGACCACAGCACCCTTTACATGAGAGAATTACTATTCTGAAATTCCAGTTTATAAAATGCCTTATGGTTTAGCTTATCGCAATTCGTTCATCCGGCAATTTGTACGGAAGCAATTTCAGCCACATCAATCTCTAGGGCGATTTCCGGCTTCTCTGGCCAAGACTTGGCAGAAAACGCTAGTCGTGAACGGTTTCTCGCCAATTGAGTCCTAAAGGTGGGCTATTTGAGTCATGATAGACTATTGCCATTGGCATTAGGATATTCACGCCGTTTGCTCGTCGTAATCCGAATACGATCCGAACCGAGACTATTCGCTCTTCATATTTTGCTCCAAGCTCGCTGGGTCGAGCCTTGATTAGGCTCACGTGCAAGCAGCAGTAGTCGGCTTCTCTAATGGCCAAACAAGGCAACAACATGTTAGGGGCCCATCCGACTTAGGTAAAAACGGACAATTAACGCAGATTTGCGCAGCTCTCGGTCAAAGGATGTCAAGGTAGATGGAGTAGTGAGACTCAGAGCGGGGACATCAACAAGATGAGAGGTTGTAATTGGTTCCCTGCGCCAGAAGTGGGTGCAGCCTAGTGGCTGATGGCGCGTCAAATTTTTATCAATCACATCTTATCAATCTCTCAAGCCCACCCGCTGTCTCCTAGAATCGGACCATTATGCTGTTAAAAGGCCAGCCGGGTACGCTCGGGACACCAAAAACTCACAACTCAGAAATCCCTCTCTGCCCCCCGCATCTAAATTTTCCCTTCTTTACATTTCATAATCTCTTCCGATTGTTACCTCTTGCCTTCATCTATGATACAAGGCAGCTCTACAATACCATCGTGAATCGACCGATATTCCGGTGTTAGTCGACGGGCAACTTCTCGGTGTAAGGCCTAATCCATCTCCAGACGATTGGCCACGTGCGAACTGGACAACCCCCTCCGACTTCCGATACTATCATCCAATCTCTTATAGCACTACGGAGAATTTTTTAAGCATTTTCTTAATCAACTGCGGCTGCAACCAAACGATAAGGAAACTTCAGCAAGTCGACAGATCAAAGCCAGATAGAGCCCATTTCCCTGCATAAAGGGACCCAGTTTTTCCTTCTCGGGCTTCCGAGCTGCCGCCGACAGCGAATCACGGATCATCCCTCTCCGAACCCACCCAGCTCAGCTCGCACCACTATGGCGAGCATTTCACCAACGTCATCTCCTCATCTACAGCCAGCATCCAGTAAAACTCCATCAGACTGCAACAAGGAATTGCGAGCCTCCATCAAAGACGAGCCTTCTCCGCCTGCGGGTGCATCTTCGGCTCCTGTCGCTCCCAAAAGAGCGCCGCTTCCCACTCACCGAAAACCCGCCGCCCCGCCGCAACCCGCCCCATTTGTGCGCATTTCACTTCCTCCAGTCGATAAAATGTCGATGACGGCGGTTATCAGCCCTAATCCGCCAATGGAGCAGCCTCAGCCCAAGATGTCGATGACTTCAAAAGAATGGGTCATTCCGCCGAGGCCGAAGCCTGGGAGGAAACCCGCTACTGACACTCCGCCAACCAAGCGCAAGGCCCAGAACCGAGCCGCCCAGAGGGCTTTCCGGGAGAGGAGGGCTGCGCGAGTTGGCGAGCTTGAGGAGATGCTGGATGACCACAAGAAAACCCAAGACGCACGTGAAGTGGAACTAAAAGAAAAGATTCGCACTCTGGAGCTGGATGTCCAATCATTCCGGTCTAGATGTCTACTACTAGAGAGCATGCTAGAGCGAGAGCGCCAAGAGCGCATGAGAGCTGAGATGCAAGCAGAAGCGCTCAATCGCAGATACGACCAGGCCGCTTTCCGATCAGACAGCATAGGTTCCATGTACTCTCAACCATATGGCCGGCAGCAACATCCCCAGCCAAGGCATAGCCTCTCGGATGACCGATTGGTCCAGCAGCATGCCGCAACTCGACATTTCTCCATCTCTCAAATAGTCTCACCGCCAGAAACACTGGACGCTCACTCTCCTCCGGATCTGTCTGAACCTCATCTTACTTGCGGCAGCTGCTCACCAAATGGGCACTGCGCATGTGCTGAGGAAGTTCTCGCATCAGCAGTCAATGGCTGCGGCAAGTGCGGATTTGGGTCACCATGCCATTGCTTAGACGATGCCACCAAAATGTCAGGCCTTGGATCTGACTTAAAGCGCCCTATATCTCCCTCGGGAAAAATGTCCGATGAGAAGCGGCAGCGATCAGCAGCTACCAGCAGAGAAACAGACTTCAGTTCCTTCTTCTCAAAGCCAACGTCGCAGCAGCCACCTCAGCCGAGCTCCATCATACAACAGCTTCCTTCCACAGACTCTCTTTCGTTTAGAGACAGCTGTGGATTCTGTAAAGATGGAACTTACTGTGTGTGTGCGGACACCGCCATGAATGCTCAAGCCGTGGCACCAGTAGATGTATCTCCTCCAGTTACAAGACAAACCCGAACACCACCTCCCATGGAGACCGACGTCGTCACCCCGCTTGCACCGCCCATGGCAATGGAAATGACCGCCGATGGAGCAGTCAAGCTGCCGCGGCGAAAGCAAGCTCGCTCCAAGCCACAGCCGGAAGCCACCGCTTCCCGTGGTAGCTGCGGACCTAATGGCCCGGGCACATGCGCCCAGTGTCAGGCTGACCCCAAATCGGGTCTCTTCTGCAGATTGATGGCTGCCAGCTTCAACCGCGAGAAAGGTGCCAGCTCAGAAGGCTGCTGCGGCGGAAAGGGAGCTGGCGGAGGGTGTTGCAAGTCCAAGCCCAGCCAAGAGAAGATCACACTGCCTAGCCTGCCTAGCCTTGGGCTGAGTTGTGCAGAGGCATACCAGACATTGTCCAGTCATCGCAACTTTGAGCAGGCTGCTGATGAGATCGGCACTTGGCTGCCGAAACTAAAGGCTCATCCATCGCCAAACGATGCTGCTAGACCAATACCGGCGGGCAGAGTACCTATAGAAGTAGAAGCAGCAAGCATCATGAGCGTGCTAAAGGAGTTTGACATTCGATTTGGAAGAGAATGCTAGATGGGCGCAGTAGCAGACGTCGCTTATTACGAATGGGGTCGCACAGCGCTTTGTATTATATCACATATATGTTTTTTTTTTGTTTTTGGTAGCATTTTCTTTTTCGTCTTATTCTGCATCGTATGCAATACTACTTGCGTAATAGCAACTAAATAAAAGTAAAGCCTGGATTCTGTCATCTTTTCTTATACATCTGTTCCGCCAAAGTGATATAAACGCGTCCAGGGTAGTTGCGAGATAACCCAACAACAATTATGCGTATTATATCTCATGTCGTGTCTTTCACAACAAACACATAAACAGTAAACAAACAACAATCAGCTCTATCAAAAAATAAAGAGCATTCATTCACCCATCACCTTCATAAATACTACATGTTCCCACTTTCAAACACCCCCTGCCACATGAAACATAACTCCTCTTTTCACAGTCACCATCATCCTCATCCCACCCCCATCCTTCCATACCCACCGGGCTCGAGTTATATTCTCTCCATCCACTTACTCTCCATCCTCTCACCGATTCCAAACAAGGCGGCCACCTGCATATGCCTCTTTTTTTTCCCACTTTCACAGCTTTGCGCGTCCTACTTAAATTCACGCAACCAACGCAGCAAGCAGCCAGCCTGGTCAGGGAGCGGCGACGTGGAGCAAGATGCATGGATGGCTAAAATTGGGGCTTGTCGTATGTATTGCATCTTTTGTTCTTCTACTTTCACAGCACAGCCCAGCCTTACTTCTTACAAGCAGGGCCTGCCCTTGCACAGCAGCGGCCTGTGTGCGTGAGGCCGTCTATAATGTACTACCTACTAATACTATGGTGGTATTTTTTATTTCTGTTGCATGGACGTGGGAAGCTCACGCACGAAACAGCGAATGGAGAGAGCCAGTCACTCCTGGCAGCAGATGCGTTGTTACTCAACTGTCCTACCACTGTTGGTCGTTTGATACTCGGGTAGCCGTGACAAAAAAGTGACATAAGTCGATTAGGCTGACTTGGCAGCAAAGTGAATGAGGCAGCCGACCAGAGAGTGAATAAGCCTTATTGAATAGCAATGTGGTTGATAGCTGTAGGCCGCCCAATACCATCATGTATCATCTTGGGGTTTTAAAAACTTACACCCCCTCGGCCCACAAACTGGAGTCTGAGCATACATACTGACGGATCTTTTTTTTTTTTTTTCTTGTTTTACGCCGGCGAGACAAACTGGGCACACGTTGAGAAAGCCCGAGCTTTGACGAAAACGACGACATGTCATCACCACCCACCAGACATACACCGAGCGTGCCCAACTCGCCGGGGTCAGACACGAGATTGTGCCCTGATGCGAGCAGACAGCCCGGCCCCAGTGTATTGAAAGAGTATCTGCTCCAGAATGCCCCAGAATATCGGCGACTAGACGCGCTGCGGCAAAAGGTATGCTGTTCCCAACTCCATACTTGTAAACTCTTGTTCCAAGCCTGAACGAGGGTATGTAATCTTCAATCTTCCAAGTCTTACACGTGGTTTATACTACTAGGGATGGGAGAATAAGGCTGGAGATGTATTCTTCGCACAGCAGAGACAGCGAGCGGATCATCCAGATGGAAATACCATTACGTTCTTCTATAAAATGATGAAGGCGATTGCAAAGGAGATGAACTCAGCGACTGGCGGCGCGCTCCGCGTCCACGCGAGAAGACCAGACAAACCGCAGATTCTAGACTTCTGCACGGCTCCGGGTGGGTTCCTCGAATCGGCCATCAAGATTAATTTTGGGGCCAGAGCTACGGCTTTCAGCTTGCCGCCCACCCAAGGAGGGCATGAGATCATCATGCCGCTAGATTCCAGCGTAGCGTTCAAGTACGCGGACGTCACCATGTTTGCCGGAGACATGGGCTACACGGACGTGCCAGCAGAGAACCCTGATGCTGAGAACTTTGTGCTGGAGCGTAGCGTTAGCCCTGAGAAGCGCTTCCATCTCGTCTTCTGCGATGGGCAGGTTTTGAGAACCCATGTCCGCGCTGCCTATCGGGAGCGGTGGGAGGCGCGGCGTCTGACAGCTACACAGCTTGCCATTGGGCTCGAACACGTCTCGCCTGGCGGGACCATGGTGGTGCTTTTGCACAAGCTAGATGCCCCCGACACTGCCAGCTTGCTGTACACGTTTAGCAAGTTCTCTACTATCCAGCTCTTTAAGCCGAAGAAGGCTCACGCGAAGAGATCCTCGTTCTACATGGTGGCCAGGGATATCCATAACGATTTGCCGCAGGCAAGGGAAGCCATAGAAGCGTGGAAGCTCCTGTGGAAGACTTTGACTTTTGCCCCCGATGAAGATCGCTGGAAGGCAGCGGATGGTCACATGGATGAACAACTGCTGGTGGAGCAGTTTGGGCCAGCCCTTGTAAGGCTCGGGAAGAGCATTTGGGAGATTCAGGCCGAAGCTCTCGAGAAGGCGCCGTTCATGCAGGCCGGACAGAATTGAGGATCGAAAGAACGGGCTGAAGATCCCTGGTTAATACAGGCAGTGTATGTATACTACCTACTAGTAAGCTGCAGATAGATGGCAAACCGGTATTGATTGACACGGGTAGCGAGCTGTGATGCTCTTTTACCAGGCAGCAGTAGCCAAAAGAGAGTTTTGCTTCGGCTTCGCTTGGCCTCGCCTCACCACCCCTTGTGCTGTATTCCATACATTAGTAAACTTTTTGATTAGGCCAAGCCACGTCCCGATTCAGTTCGTCAGGGCCGTGAAGCTTCCTGGAACGGGGATGGCAGCAGCCGAGGCTGGTTAGGTCGCCTGCGGTGAGTTGTCAAATAGGCCCCCCGTCGTGACATCGTCAGCGCATCGGCCAGAGCCTTGGAAGCCTTACGCCAGCCCGCTAGACACACCGCTTGGGTAGCTGGCCGGATGGGCGATTGTCTGGCTGTAATTGGAGGAGAGCCGCAGGAGAGGCGGCGGAAAGGAGGTCAAGAAGTGGTGGATTGTTCTCTGGCACCGTACATGAGATTGCTGCAAGTGCATGTATGTATCATGTACGGAGCCCAAAAAAGGATCTGGGACGAGCAGAAAGCTTTGAGGTGCAGGTGATCAATCATGTGACTGCAGGAGCTGCTGGAGGTTACAAAGCAGAGCAGCGAGCAGGCTGTATATAGAAAGGATTGGCTGCGAAATATTATAGCAGAGCAGCTGATACACGTACCTACACACAGATGGATGCAGTATCATTATTGCTACATGCATATTACGACTACACGGATTGGCAGTACATCATAGTAGGTATTACGACGTGCACCAAAATATTACGGTATGATGTATAATACGGAGGAGAGACAAGTGAACAGAGGAAAAGAGGAAAAGAGCAAAAAGGGAGAGAGAAGGAGGAGGAATTGCTGGCGGCTGATGACAAACTGCATTCCCTCCCATCTGCACTTCGTACTCGTAACAGAGACACTAGGCAAAGGCCCGCTGCAGAGAAGAGTCCACCACCACTCGATGCTTCGATTGCTGCTTCGCCTTGCTGACTGGCAACTGCATACTAGTACTAGCATCTACGGGGAGTAGGCCCGGATACACTTATTCTCGCTGCCTGTACGCAGCATGCAGGCTCATACGACTTACAGGAGCTCCAAATACCTACATATACTACCTACCTACCTATTCGCGACACTCTCACGGTTGCTATTGTTGCATGTCAGACGACGCGGCGCATGACGGAGCGGCGAAACTCAAACGAACTGCTGCTCTGATGGAACGCGGTCGACCCATCGCCAAAGCCATTGGCTGAGAGGCGTTTTGACGTGATTCATCGGGGCGCTCGGAGGGGACAAGACCAGCAGCATGAGAGAGAAAAAAGAGGACAGGGAGACAAACGCGATGCCATGGGCCATGGGCCATGGGCCAAACCAAGTAGTTGGACATCCTTGGTGCTACTACGGAGTCCTACTTCGTACTACTGCTGCGATGCTGAGAGGCGAAGATGCATGGAGGTGTCGGGCGCAGCGCCTGATTGGGCCCTTGTGCGTGAGCTGGCACCCCTTCTCTGCTGCCGCATGGCGTGGACGACGCAGATTGGGCAGAGCCTGGGGCCGTTTCGTGGTGGACAGGGATTGGCCGGTGGATGCGATTGCGTCCCAGATGCCATGCCAATGCAATGCACAATGCACTGCCAACTCATCTGGTCGCCGGCCACTGGCAGACGCACCAAGCGGGCACCACCCTCTCAGTCGCTTTTCTGGGTCCTTTTCTGGGTCCTGGCGGTTGAGACTTGAGTCACTTGGGCTTGCCGCCAGTATGTACGGCTGCATGCTATGTATGTGTGTATGTGAGTATGCATGTACTCGTATGCAGAGGCAGCAGCAGCGGCGGGAAGCGTGTGGGCAGCGTGTGGTGGACTCGTCCTACATCTTCCGTGTGCTTCTATGGTGCAGACGATGCGATGAGTATGAGAATGCATTCGGTATTCTGCATCCTGCATTCTGCACTCTTCCGCTGCCTTCGCAGGACGGGCACCTATGCTGTACTACCTAAGCTGTAGACTAACAGGACGAGGCACGTACGGCGTCGCATGTATGTAAGCCACTGCGGCAAGTGTGCGAGAGTAGGTAGTATATCATGCCTCCGCGGCTGTCTGTGTAATTCGTATCTCGAAAGCCGCCGCCACCCTTTCTCTCCCTCTTGCTCTTCTGCTGGAAGGAAAGTAGCATCTCACGCTGCTGACACTACAGTACATGCTGTACGTGCTGTGTGCCCGTGTGTAGCGCCAGCCAGCCACCCGCCGAATCGTCACCAGCCCCAAGGCGAGGGCGCCATCCATCGCCACCGGGATCGCGGTAGCGCTGTTTCGTACGATTTGGGACAACAACCGCCTGCCTGGCATCATATCAGAGACAGCTTGTACACCGAATACTGCACTGTACGGGCTTCTGCCTACGCCAACAGGCCAGCATCACATCAGCGCCAGCGACACGTTGACCAGCCTCTCGTCAGCACCGTGCGCTCCAATCGTACATCGTACACCGTTTCTGATTACCACGACACGACCAGAAGACGATGGCCACGCCCAGTCCGGCCCAGCCCGACGTCTAAAATAGCCAACCGCGACTTCTGGATATACGAGCGCCGCCACCAGCCATCAGGTACCGCCAGGGGGGCTAGAACATCTTGCCTGTCAACGGCCACGCACAGAGAAAAAATCCAAAAAAACACACGACCCCACTGCGAGCCGCCGAGCTCTGGCGACAGGCCCTATAAACCCGACCCAGCAGCCCCCAGTGCCGCTGCTATCGGTGGAGCAGCGCTAAGACAGGCCATTTTGCTACCCCACGCCGGGACCAGCGCTGTACCGAATCGTGCCTTACAGCTCAACTGCCCTCTTCTGCTGCCTCTTAGCTCGGCTGCTCTGCGCTGGCCAACCTTTCCCTCTCGTCCCGACCTTGTCCAGCCTTCTCTCCTCTGCATCTTGCAGCTCGGCTCTGGTCTTAATAATAACGGCTGCTGTTATTATTAGCTGCCTCTCGCCGTCCCATCTTCTCCTATTTGATTGTTATTGCATCTGATAGGAGCTGGCTCTGCGTCGGAGTCCTCAGCTGTCTTACCAAACCTCCGCACTCTGAGCCCCTCCAAAAAAACTGCCGCCGAGCTCTCACTGCTCGCCGTGCCTTTAAGCAGCCCACCACCCTCGACCTCTGCTATATCTTGTCAACAACATCTCACTGCTGCCACGAGCTTAGGTGATTGTTCATATTGGATACCATTAATTCCTCCATCGCCCTATAGCAGCACCATCCCGCCTCGGCAGACGCCGGTCGAGCCACTGTCAACGGCTTTCGAGCCCACCAGCAGAACCACCCAGGTTCCCCAGGGAACAAGAATATGATCCCCATGCAACGCTCTCTCTCATCGCCAGACTGTATCCAATCCTCCCCACGTACGTTGCCGTCGTCCTCTGGCCCAATCTTCCTCCCGGAAATTTGACCTTGCACTCGTGTACTGATGGTTCATGCCACTGGTCCAGCCGTGTCACCCACGGCTGCTGCGCACGACTCGAGATCTTCGACTCCGTCACCGGACGAGAAGAGCAGCTCCAACACCAATAATAACAACCCCAACAACAACAATGGCGCGGAAGCGCAACGACCGAAGCGATATGAATCGCGAAGTCCTAGCCCGACCCCGACTCGCAACTCTGACGTCCCCCAGACCTTGGCCTTGCGCCTGAGCGACGATGTTCCCCGCCGAGGTCGCCATTCGCCCATGGCCTCTCGAAAGCCCATTGTGGCACAGCCAAACATGCCAAACTCCAGCAACGCAAGGCACGGCTCCAATTTCCGACCCCTGACCCCGACGAGCTCATCCAACGAAACGCTGCCGGGCTCAAAATACACCAAGAAGCCCTTGCTGCACGATGTGTCCATGTATACGAATACGCACCTGGTGCGGGATAGTGACAACACCACGCTGGAGGAGCTTGCTCACGTTGTGCGTCTTTCGAAATACCAAGAACGCAAGCGTGCCAACACTCGAATACGCCTACAGAGAAGCTTGATTTCCACTGCATTGAGTGCTCGGCTGACACGCTGCGGCGAGATGGCCCATCGTTACCTTGTCGAAAGCTTCCGGAAAGATGACAAGGATAACTTTGCGGCTCTGTACAATGCCATCCACGATGTTCGCAAAAGCTGCGATGAGCTCCGAAGATATGCGCTTCTGGAGCCTGAGCTAGAATCTTTCTCTTCTGCTGCTGCTCTGGGTTCGTCTGACAGCTTAGATACACCCACTAACTCTACAGTTGGCGTTGTTGATCCGCTCAAGTCTATTACTCCATTTTTGCATGACATTTCTGCCTCTGCTAGGGAGACCTTTATTGAGTTTCTGACACAGATTAGAACGAACCCGGACTACTTGGCCACTCGCATATGTGCACTCACCAGTTCTGAGCTCAATGTCTTTCTGAACTTTCATAAAGGTTTGGAGCCAGTCGAGTCGGTTCTGCCATTCCCCACACGAAATCCCAATCGGCCTCACGCAAGTGCCTCCGGCCGTAGCTCCTCCAATACCGACATCGAGAGACTCCTGTCCTTCCAGAGACATGATCCCTTGTCAATTCTGATCCATGCCTGCTTTGCCAATTCGGCCGGCCCTGACAGCTCCGAAGACCAGCGGCGCACTGATATCTGGGCCACGGTCCTGGCTAAGCTGATTGCTGAACCCAAATCCGCCGGCGAGCATTTCCTGATCTGTGTACTAAACATCTGGACAGCGATGCGCGACTGGTCTGGAAAATCCAACATGGAGTGGTACCTAATGAAGATCCTTGAAGACGGAGCTTTCTTGCTGGACCGCGCCGAGGATCAGCACGGCACGCGGTTCAATCTCTCAGACTGGAACCAGTCGGACGAAGCCGCTGCCAGGGACTTTTACGACCGCGCCGTCAACGGCTTATTCGAGCTCGTTGACGATGAGGACGCTACCGGTATCCCGGAAGGCCTCTTGGAACTCGGAAATGCGATCCTGAGCAAGCTCGAAAATAAGTTTGTGGAGAACACCTCCAAGTGGCTTGTCTGGAGATGCCTCTTCTTTGTCTTTTTGCTCGGCGTCATCATCCACCCTGAATACTATGGCATGCTAGCCGAGTATCACATCACTCCTTATGCCAGAGAGAAGATTCTGAAAAAGGTTGCCATGAGAGCCCATGAATACGTTTCAAGCATGTGGAGTGGCAAGCCTTCGGCCACTTGTGTCCCTGTGAACATCCCGCCCAAGATCAAAGGCCACGTGGAAAACATCCTCGCCAGGTTCCAAGGCACCCGGTCCAAGGTACCCGCTGCTAAACTGCTGCCCGCGAGATCCATCACCTCCCTGAGGGAGACTGTTGAGGTCCGCCCCTACTTGGTCATCAGCCCCGCTGATTTGGCAACGTTGGCGAATGCTCTCTTCCCTGAGAAGCGACCGCATTCCGCACGTTCTGGCCCAGCCTCCATTTCGGGGCTGTCGGCCATCTCCCAGCCCATCTCCATGTCCAGCCATCACAAGAATAGCTTTGATACAGCCTCCATCATCAGCACTAGTGCTTCGTCCATTTTGAGCGACGCAACCACATCTCGTGATTTCATCTATGATCTTAACACTGCAACACCCCGATACTCTCCTCCTGCGGAAGATCCTGAGGAGCAGAGGCGGCTGAGCAAATATGAGGACGATGGCTATCGCCTCAGACTCGCTATCCACGAAATGCAGCAAAACCTTGGCGCAGATGCCGTTCGTGGATCCAGCCACCCATGTGCCGAGAGGTGGGTAGTTCTTTTCATTTCCCCTGACGGAAAGAGTCTGTCTACGCAGATGACCTATGATCCGGACGATGAGCTTGAAGATGAGGAAAACTCGTCTAGCACTGATACCGACGAGGACGAAACGCCACAGCGCCCCGAGCTCGACAAGGATTACCACCAGCTACGTAACTCCGTTCTCAAGCTGGTGGAGGATTATGAGATTCCTCGCAGCTTAGAACCTGAGCGCGGACGTGCCCAACTTAGCAACCGCGCTTCTGGACTGAGAAAATACACATCGAGGAACAGAATCATCCAACCAGAAAAGTCGGTTGCCAGCCGAAATCCTTACCGAAAGCAAATGGGCGTTGATGGCACGATTTCCACTACAGACTTGACGCCAAAGAAGCCTGAGGAGTCCGAACCCGTCCTGATTACCATGCTGAAGGCAGCTTCATCCCAATCCAAGGCCCAGGCAGATTTCGTCTCGGCGCACATGTACTGGAAGACTCTGAACCAGCTAACGGCACTGGCGTCGAGCTCACTCCGACAGGACGGATTCGCAGCCCTGATCAACATTCTGGCCCGAGGACCGCGCGACGCCATTCGCCGCTCCGCATCTGCCATTGAAGAGTATGATGCGTGGCTCGTCTGGCTGAAGCAGAGCCAAGAGCGCCACGAGGGCTTGATCGACACCATGATGAAACGCGTCAATGCCATTCGCGACAAGATGTGGTATGTTACCGATGTTCGCAATTCCAAGGAATATGCGCACAGCCGTGACATTTGTCAGGCTCTCAAGACCATGGGTATGCCGCGTCGTTGGAGCTCGTTTCAGCGCTCAAGGGCTCACAACAACCGTGGTCCTAGTTCCTCCTACCTCTACCGCACCGAATCGCAGATTATGGACCTCCTGGCCGCTTCGGAGGAGCAGGGCGGGCCGAACAAGCTTAGCGACGATCAGGCAGAGATGACCTCCCTGTGGCTACAGCAATACGGCATCGAGAATTTCTGCCAGGGCGAGGAAAGGATCCATCGATTCTGCTGTGAGGTGGACCGGTGTATTTCCAAGCTCGTCGGAGAGACCCTTCGAGACGCACCAGTTCTGTGGTCAAGTGAGCTGTATAAGCGCGATAAGCTGGTTTATGACCGCAGCAAGGCTAGAGACCGTGATCACTCCTGGGCTGGCGATGATTCGACAAGCATCATTAGCGAACAGGATAGACGCCATACGTCGTCATCATCTGGACGATCCAGTTCATTCGCTCGTGATCTGAGATCCATGACGAGCAATAACACCAGCCACCACTCTTTGGATTCGTCCAGGCACAGCCACTCGAGGACTGGCGGAATGCTAGCCGATATTCCTGATGGACAAGAGTACTTTGATAAAGCATCCCCTGTAGATTCTGCAGGCACATTCTGGTCACCATTCCAGCCAGCCATGTCCACCAGCTCAGCTCCATCGCGATACTCGCCTACGACAAGCCTGACAAATGTCTCGACAACTTTCTCTGCTCCTCAGCACCATACGATCCCATCAATCACAAGCGCCTCTACCGGGCGTCCCAGTACTGCAGCTTCATCCAATGACACTATTCAACAGCATCGCAGCGATGACGAAAAGACGCGATTTCTGAATGAACTTAAGCAAACCCTTACTAGCTTGCTACTGTCTGATCTAGGCAACCAGGTCCTAGCACGTGGATCGGAAACAGACGGCTGGTTCCAAAAGCTTGGACAGCAATGCATTGACAGAAAAGATGCCTTGGAGAGGCGGGCTCGCCGCAAGTCTGACAAGAAATCTTCAAAGTCGGGAATAGGAAGACTCAGGGGGCTTGAAAAGAAGAGAAGCTTTGGCAATCTCAGAAATGCGGGCGAAGGCACGCCGGATAGGGCATCAGAGCCCTCTGAGAGCAGTCCTATAGCCTCTCCAGAGTCTCCTATGGCCACAATTGACCCGCCGCCGGTTCCTAAAGAGACATCGAATGAATTCCCATTCAAGAAGGCTTACAAGCGTCTTCTGAACATGTTTTGCGTTCATCCCAACCCATATGCAAAGCTCAATGCTCTCAATGAGCTCGAACAGCTTATAATCGCATCCATGCTGTCGAGCGGCACCAAAAGATCGCGGTGGAACAGGTCTGACGCAGGCTCTAGCATCGTGGAAGATCATGGATCTATTACCCGCCCCACTCCTTTGGAGGGCATGATTGACAATGTCAAGGAACGCCGACAGCAGGCCATTCAGTCGGGCCTTCCTTCAGTTGGATTTTCTTCGTTCCCCTCTCGGGGATCCAACTCTGAGACACGATCTATTGTCTCTGGCGGTGCCTCCAATTCGGATCTTATAACTAAAGAGCTCTATACTCTCTTCCGAGATGCAGGAATTCGGCCAAAGTCTCTCTTCCGAGACCTGCAGTTCATCGCTGCCTTTGTCCCCCCTTCAGTTCTTGATAAGCCAGAGAAAGGAAAGGCCTTTTGGAACGCCGGACTCGCAGCACTCAAGCTGAAGTCGGAGGTTTGCCGAACCATGGTGGAGATGGCAGATGAAGTGATTGCAGCCCATTCGCACACTCGCCAGACAACAAGTGATAATGCTACTCCCCTCGACGCACCTCAGTCAACCACGGGCACTCCCCCGCCCCCATCTACTACGTATGGACTGAATGATGTTGGTAAAATGTGGACGATTACCGCTAAAGAAGGCTACCCAACGGCGCAACGTGAGCTAGCCTTGTTCTACTTATCTAACCCTGAATACGTTGAAAGAACAACGCTGCCCTTGTCCAAACCAAGGGAAGTGTTTAAACAGTCGGTCATGGAGAAGTATGGCCGCACCAGAGGTAGCCTTGGTGGCTCTGGTGCAGGCGGTCTTGGCGGTGTAGGTGTTTCCTCAAGAGGCCCAGGATCCGGAAATGGCAGCTCTGGGGATGGGCAGCTCTCTGGTGGATCTGAAGGCGACGTTAGGACTGACCCTGGTTTGATGTGCGTCGCTGTCCACTGGATGGAAGCGGCAGAGCAGGGTGGCGACGAGCTCGCCTCGAGCTTCCTGCGACAAAACGAGTTTATGGGACTCAGTTAAAACCTACAGTTTTTTGTATGCAGCAGCCAGTTCTGGATGCTTGATATACCCTTGGCTGCTATGATTCATCATGACCATCATTGCTTCTCAGCTGTCTCTTTTTGTTTTAGGCATTTATGCTTATACTTGGACGACCCACATGCATCCATCAGCGAGCATACTCTTGCCAATTCCATTTGTCGTCTCTTATCAATCTGGCTTTTGATCTACATGACGCACATGCATGGAACCAACAACACGGATATGAATTCACGAAATGATATGACGGCATTTTTTTTTAACGTTCTCACACCGAGAGAGATGGGATCTACTTACCATCTCTGCAATCTGCATCATGAACCACCCAAAAAAAAGAAGAAGCGACGTTTTTTATTTTATTTTATTTTTTTCTCCATTCTCGGCCGATATAGAATATGAGGGAACCGCGCGGGCTAGCTGGCTGGCTTCTCTGATTTTGTGATACCATTCTGTAACGGACGAAAATGGTGTTGGAGTCAGTTTTTTTGCTTATTTATATACACATATACATCTATTTAGTTTAAGACTTTTTTTCTGCAACCTGACATTTTGAGCTTTTTAGATAGACGGACAACACACGTTCTTTTTTATTTTGTTTCTGATTCTTTCGTTGTTTGGAAATTTGCTGTTACGCACTCGTTGTTACTTTGAGCTGTGGCGGAGGATATACCATGAGTTGAAACAACTTGTTGGATGGGATTTTTATTTTCATGTAGCGAGTTGAGTTGAGTTGAGATTTAGAAAAGAAAAAAAATAAAGAAATGAAGTGGTAATAGGTATTGAGTCCAGTAGAAGAGTACATGTGATAAAGGGGAAACGATCAGACGAGTAAAATCATAATTGCAGTAACATATCATCGCACCCCCTCGAAAAATGGTATTGTAAGAAATCAGGCTAGCCAAAATTGTTGAGTACTTTAGACTTGGAGCTCTCTTGGGCTTCATTGCCTAATAAGAGAAAGACGACAGGTCATTAACTTGCGCGTGGGCAACTTGGTTATGCAAAGGTGAAGTGGCAGCCCTCGATTGTTCGACGAAAGTGAAGCAGCCAGCGAGGTGGCTTGACAGCAGAGAAGCAGCTCGTTGCTGATAGGCCAGCATGTAAGGTGATGTGGTAGTGCCTAATATTACTAAGTCGTGCCTGTCCGGTCCATACATGTAGCCGGCTTAGTGTTCCAGGCTGTTGAGAGACCCGCTAAAGCCCCTGGCTACGGCTAGCTGAGCTCCATTAGCCCCAGCTGCAGCCTAGCACTCGGCCCCGACTACCCAGGCTATATAAGTGCGTGCTTGTAAACAGCGAGGCTCGGCTTCACACGTCCTTCTTGTTTGCTTCTTTCACCCTCTCTTGCTAGGTTGTGTTTTTCTTCCTTTCACTGCACTTTTACCATTCATATCTTTCCACCAGCTTGTAGCAACAATGCTTAGCGACGCCAGCCCGCAGAATGGTCTGCCCCTTCTGCAGGTGCCGCCAGAGATCCTCGATAGAATCGTTTGGTATCTTCAAACGACAGAGCTCTGCAGCTTTCGGCTCACGTGCAAAGCCGCTGAGCAGGCTGTTCATTTCAGATTCACCTCTGAATTCTTCACACGCAAGCAGTTTATGGTTTCGGAGTTTAGCCTCAAAGCTCTCAAAGACATCTCCAACAGCCGCTTCGCTGGATATCTGCGCCATGTGCATCTCAGTCTTGATCAAATCGAAGAGGGGGCCAATCCTCACATACGCATGACAGCAGAGAATTACAGGTTGTATCAGCAACGCTTGACCGAGCAGACCACTCTTTGGACGCTGGGATTGGTCCCCAGATATCTGGCCGACGCCTTCTCTCGCCTGCCGAATCTGGAGACGGTTGCGCTCCGGGATTTCAATTCACGTAGGAGGTCTCGAGATGGTCCCAACGCGCAATGGCGCAGCTATGGTGCCATAACGATCATGGAAGAGACTGGCGCTCTTCCCACGGCCAATCAAGTGTTTGGCTACGGCCATCCATCCCTTCTTGAGAGAGCCAACGTCCTCTTCAGGGCCATCATCCACGGTCTGGGCCTGGCCAACGTGCGACCTAAAAGCATCGAAGTGATGGAGAGAAACGGCAATTTGCTCCAAGACTCTGCCTTTCACATGCACCCCGACTTCGAAGACAGCTATGTTCCTGTCCTTCGGAATCTTAAAAAACTGCATCTCTGCATTGACGTTTACTGGCCTTCTACCCCTCATGCCGCACGCCCATATCACCAGCAAAATCTGGCTAGATTTCTGAAGCATTGCGAAGGCCTAGAAGAACTCCGCATCAACGGAAAACGCGCCACTCACAACCAAGGCAGTCGTCAAAATCTTCATCTCTTGATGAGCTGGCTTGCATCATCTGAAGGGAAGCCGTTATCAGAGCTCCAATCGTCCGACATATCGATTGACGGCCAATTTGTTCCTGCGCCAGTCGAGCTTCCACATTTGTCCAGTCTCAGCTTGGGAATGATGGCTATTACTCTCAACGAACTCGTTCAACTTATTACCAGGTTTGCTGGCTCACTTCAGAATTTCGAATTATGGAGGCTCCAATTAATGGCTAATCCGGGCACCGATACCGCCGTTGACGAGAAGAAACAGAATTTATATATTCACCTCCTGAAGAGGCTGTTGGCTATCCCAAATCTCAATCTACGCCATATCAAACTGGGCGTGCTCCAACAGATGCTGCACGTCAGCGCTATGTATAAGAAGGTGCAAGCCGTAGAGTTTACAAAAGATGAAAAAGCCAGCACGAATGGCGAGGAAGATGCAGCTGTTCCAGTTGAACCTATCCCTATAAAGCCCACAAACAGTTCCATGGAATATACAGGTCCAGACTGGAGACATTTTGTGCGCCACGAAATAATACCTCGGCTGTACATTGCCAACCAACATATGGACAGTAAGTAATCTTTCTCCAACTACACGCAAGGCATTTGCTTGCGGTTATTTTATTATTATTATACTTGCTAACTCGGTTCCTTTTTTCCCCTACCACAGTAGCAGGGTTTCCTTATGCCGGAGAGAGTGAAGACGAAGAAGAGGAAGACGAAGGGGAAGACGAAGAAGAAGACGAAGAGGAAGACGAAGACGAAGATGAAGGCGACGACGAACAAATGGGCGAGTTTTTAAACTGAGTTTGTTGAGTAAATTGGCGAATGGCTAGGTGACATTTCGACTTTTGGCACGTTATGAGTTATGAAAATACTAGATGTAGATTAGCTCTACTATCAACATTGGCCCTGATGTTTTGGGCAGTTGAGAATACCACTACGATTATTGCTACCTGATAGCCTATGGTTAAATGGGGTATTACGGGTATAACATGTATTTATGCCTCCATATCTCAACGGTATGGGATCTGGGTCAGGTGGAGCCGCCAGGGTGCAGTAGTATTTGGTTCCTGTGAATAGCATCGACACTAAATATTAATAATGTCGACTATTTTGCGGAATGTTCCACATGTAGTATTTCCATGCTAAGAAGCTTTCCACAATGGCGCTCCATCCTACATATAGGTAGCCACTTTCAGAGTATATGCAACTGGCCCCGCAGCCTGAGATTTATATTCTACAGAGCATAAATACATGTACATAATATTGCAGGATGCAGTGTACACCATCGTTTAACCTTTTTCAAGCCACTTGTACAAGGTAGGGTTTAAGAGGAGCAATACATTTCTGTAGAGATACATGTACAGCTATCATGTATCTTTACCTTATAAACTCTCAGCATGCCCTTTGGCGAGCCGTCTAGAAAATCTTTTCTTCTTCACGCTATCTCTCTCCGATGCTGAGTAAATCGACCATCTTTCTAGTTCTCAAACTTGACATATCCACCGTCAGGAAATCACCATGAAGGCCTCAATAATGCCCCTTTCCTTCTTCTCCCTCTTCCTTTTTGCTTCGCTCGGCTCTGCTCTGAGCATCCGCGGCCTATTACCAAGACAACTGCGCGAGATCAAAGATTTGGCGTCCAGGAATATATGGCCTCCAGAAAAGCCTCTGCCGGTCGGCGATGTCACCTTCTCGTGGTGCCACGCCTACAACAAGTCGGAAACGTGTTTCTCTCGGGATTTGATGCACGGCTCGTGTTGTAAGTCTATGCGCATAGTCGTGGTTGGCTGATATGAGAGGGTGAAGCCCTGACATTTGATTCTTGTAGACGACCTCGTCCTTTTGGATTCTGCAATGTTGGATAGGCTGGAAGAAGTGGGGGCATCTGGAGGGCAATGCATGCTGTTCAAGTGAGTTAATCAGTATATCACATCACATTACTTCACATCCTTACACCCTGCATATGTGTCCTATAAACACATCTACCATGTATGTATCCTTTTCGGACGCCAGACTAACTCATCGTTTCTCTCTCCAGCTATCACGACTGCAAAGGCAAACACACATCTATATTCACCGGCGAGCACCTCTGGACGCCCTATCTCTGCCCCAAAATCAGCAAAAAGGTCAGGTGGAACCGCGACGCCCGCTCGGTACGCTGCTGTTCGGGTCTGCCAACGACGCCGTGGTGCAATAACGCAATCAGAGGGGAGCATAAATGCGTTCAGTAGCGGCAAATGGCATCTGAGGTGCTTGTGCCTTGGGTATATTTTGCTTTTGTTGGTACTATTTGGGTGGTGTAGAGGCGTCTAGCATTTCCAAATTTATACGCAGCTTCGATGGCGCATCTTCATCGGCTGCATTAGTATACTGTATAATACAATACACCAATTGAATGCAAATAGCTTCACGTGTCGGCGGCTGCCGTATTGGGCGCTTCATCGCGGCATTATTCCATGTGCTGCGTCTCTTTGATTCAATCGAAAGGCCCAACAAAAATACTAGCCAAGTAATTAAAATTGCCCGCATCAGCCACGGTTCGGTACGCTCAAGCTCAGAGCTCCAAATTAGTCCAGTCGCTGTATCAGCCCCCCATAAATCCAGGCAGCAAGTCCACTCATAGCCCAGCACTCCCCCGAACACGTGACGTCGTGGTCTTCTCGCGCCGCCGCCCAGTGCGGTCTAGGCGCGCTGGTGCCTGGAGCTGTTCCGCAATGGCACTAGAGATGCTCAGCTTCCCGGATGCCACTCGCAGCGGCTGCGTTAGCGGCGTCTCTAGCGGGGGGCGCTCCACTAAAGTAGGCAGCTCTGGGGCTCTTTGCGCTGAGGGCAGGGCCTGTTTGAGTAACTGCTGCTGGACAGCTGTCGATACGAGCTACGCCGCAAACTATTAAAAAGGCGTCTTCTGTCGGCATCAAGCCGCGTCCAACTTCAGCTTCTCTTTCGTTTCTTGAGCCATTGAGCAATCAATTGAGTCTTGAAGACGCGTTTTTTGCCTTGCGTTGCGGCATTGAATCGAATTGCGCAAACATCGTCATCGAAACAAGCATCCTTCCTTGTCTGGCACCTGGAAAGACCGCTACCGCTATAATAGAGCGCTGACATCAACATTCTGCCTCCTATCCGCCTCTTCTTCCTTTCATCCTCTCTTCTCCTTACTCTTCCTCCCATTGACCCCATATCCATAATTCTCCTTTATTGTTATCATCACAATCACCATCATGGCCCGTCGAAAGGCTGCTGCCGCTGCACCTGCTGCTCCCGCAACGCCTCCGTTGGAAGGGCGTGTCCTCGCCATTAGCGGCAAGTTTGACAATTCCAAGCACACCCACGCTTCTCTAGAGCAGCTCGTCAAGTCTCTGGGTGGCAGCGTCACCAAGAGCGTCACAAAGACCACCACCCACGTGGTCTGCACTGAAGATGACTACAATAACAACACAGCAAAGGTGGCTGCTGGCAAAGCCAAGGACCTACCGTTGGTCAGCCCGCAGTGGATCTTTGAATCCGAGAAGCAGAACAAGACTATCGACCCACAGGAGCATGTCTGGGGCAGCGACAGCGCTAAGCCTGGCGATGACTCGCAGGCCAATGGCAAGAAGCGGCCCCTGATGATCTCCAAGAGCGACGACGACGAAGAGCCCGAAGCCAAAAAGACCAAGACGGCCAAAGGGGGCAAAGGCTCCAAAGCCGCCAATGGCAAGGGAAAAGCTGCTCAAGCTGACTCCGAACCTGCAGCCGAGACCAAAGAGGAGAAAGAGGTGGCCGAGGGCCAATTCATCAAGAAGAAAAATGTGGCCATTCCTGTAGATGAGCATTGCCCGCTCAACTCCACCTACCAGGTGCATATCGATCCCGATAGCGGATTGATCTATGATGCCTCCCTCAACCAAACGAATGCATCACACAATAATAACAAGTTCTACCGTATTCAGGCGAGTTCAGTTTGTGTCTCACTTCGCGGCAAGGCGTACTAACGGAATACCCCTCAGGTCCTTTTTGAGCCCAAGTCAACGTCGTACAAGACATGGACTCGGTGGGGCCGCGTTGGCGAGACTGGCCAGAGTGCCCTTCTTGGTAACGGCACTGTTGCAGACGCACTCAAAAACTTTGAAAAGAAGTTCAAAGACAAGTCTGGCTTGGCGTGGGACAACAGAGGCGATAATCCGAAGCCCGGAAAGTACGCGTTTGTCGAGCGCAGCTACAACCCTGATTCTGAAGACGAAGATGATGCCGATGATGCCGATGGCAAGGGCGTCAAGAAAGAAGAGGAAGAGGAGTTCAAGATTGCCGACTGCACCCTGCAACCCGAGGTCAAATCGCTCATGGAGCTTATTTTCAACCAGCAGTATTTCCAGGCCACTATGACTGCCCTGAACTACGACGCGAATAAGCTCCCCCTGGGAAAGCTCAGCAAAGCAACTATTACCCGCGGTTTCCAACAGCTGAAAGACCTCGCAGCCTTGATGGACGATGCGACTCTCGCTCAGAGCCAGTGGAACATGACTGTAGCCAATGCCACGGAAATGCTATCCAACCTGTATTATTCCATCATTCCGCATGCCTTTGGTCGCAACCGACCCCCCATCATCCGAGACAACGTTTTGCTCAAGAAGGAAATAGAGTTGCTGGAGAGCTTGTCTGACATGAAGGATGCGGCAGAAATCATGAAGATTGACCGCAAACCGTCGGACAGCGTTCATCCTCTTGACAAACAGTTCCAGAGCTTGGGTCTCAATGAAATGACCCCGTTGGATCACACTGGCGGCGAATTCAAGTATCTGTCAGATTACCTCAACGGCACCAAGGGCGCAACCCATGCCCACTACTACAAAGTCCAGGATATTTTCCGCATCGAGCGACAGGGCGAAGACATGCGTTTCGACGAGTACGCAGAGAAAAGCAAGATTGGTGCAAACCGTCGTCTCCTCTGGCACGGCTCGCGCGCCACAAATTTCGGTGGTATTCTCAGTCAAGGTCTGCGAATCGCGCCACCGGAGGCGCCTGTCTCTGGTTACATGTTTGGCAAAGGTATCTACTTGGCCGACATGGCATCCAAGTCAGCCAACTACTGCTGCTCGCACATCTCTGGTGGCCAGGCCCTCTTGCTTCTTTGCGAGGCCAGGCTGGGTGATCCCATGCAGCAATTGACCAATTCCAGCTACGATGCTGGCAACACAGCCAAGAAGGGTGGCATGGAAAGTACCTGGGGTATGGGTATGACGGCACCGCCCAAGTGGATGGACGCTGGCGTTGTGCACGAGAGCCTCAAGGGCATTCAGATGGTAAGTTGACATCTTTCTTGCTTCCTCTTTTGCGCCATGAACGGTATACTAATTGATTAATAGCCCGATATTACTGAGGTACCATGCGACACCAACGTCGATGGCGCATACCTCCAGTACAACGAGTTCATCTGCTACGACGTTGCGCAAGTCAAGCTGCGCTACCTCCTCCGCGTTAAGATGGGTTAGTAGGAGGAAAATTGTGCGTAGCAATCGCGGAATATTTCCTTTCATTTTTTTCTTCTGCAGGTATGTGATGGATTATGGGCCTGGGCATTATGAGAAGGGAGCATCATCAGCAGGTTTTATGGGCTATTGCTTTAGGGAGTTATGGAGGACGATATTTGTGTAAGATAGCTGGCTAAAGCGATTAAGTATGACATTATGACTAGACGATGAATAAATTGATACATTTAAAGTATAGTCTTGTCCACATTCGCAACCTCTTTATTCATTTTCATTGCTGGGTTTTGCTTCAAATACAGTCAACGCCAATCTCTCTTCCCAGCCTAGTCGCCCAGCGGATAAGCATGCAGAATCTGTCCATAGTACAGCTCTGCATCCTTGGAAGCGAGGAATATGAAAGAGGGAGCAATCTCGCTCGGCTGGCCAGGTCTGCCAATCCCAGACTTTGCTCCAAATCCCTCCATCTGTTCAGCGGGCCGCGAAGCAGGCTGCAACGGCGTATGAACCGGGCCAGGGGCCACGCCATTCACTCTAATGCCTTTGGGCATGAGCTGTTTTGCAAGTGATTTCGTGAATGAAGTGATGGCTCCCTTGGTGGATGCGTAATCCACCATTGCCGCAGTGCCTCGGTAGGCAACTGTCGAGGTTGTGTTGATGATGCTACGCTGCATTAGCACACCTCATAAACGTGTAATCGAATAATGGGGAGAGATATTAAAAGAAAACTCACGAGCCACCCTTTCCCATATGTGGCACCGCATATTTTGTAACTGCAAACATTTGCAAAATGTTGCTCCTAAAAGTACTCTCCACGTCATCAAGATCAATCTTGCTGATATCATCACACATCATCTGCTTCGAAGCGTTATTGACCAGCACGTGGAGGGCGCCGAATTTCCGCATGTGCTCCTCCACGGCCTTGCGGCACGTTTCGTTGTCCATGAGATTTCCTGGGATGAGGAGGCATTCTTTGCCCTCTCTCTCAACCATTTTCTTGGTCTCTCGGGCATCGGCCTCTTCTTCGGGGAGGTAGACTATTGTGACGTCTGAGCCTTCGCGGGCGAATAGCACTGCTACTGATCGACCAATGCCGGAGCTGAGGCGAAGTATCAATTGTTTTAGGTGAGCTGTTTGGTTTGTTTGGTTTACAACTGAGTTTTTTGTGTGTATACTTACTCTCCGCCGGTGATGAGTGCTTTGTTGCCTTGTAGCTTTCCGGCTGCGAGATACTCTTGGTGCTCGTGTTTGCCTTCAAGGGCGGTTGTTTCGCTGGTAGGCTTCATATCCTTCTCCAGCCTGAGATGATGATGTCAGTAGGGCTTTCACTATATTTTTTTTTTCTATTCAAAAATTACCCTGGAAGATCCTGTCTTTGGGCCTCTTCGACCGGTTTAAAGCTTCCTGATTCTGTACGAGACATTGTATGAAATTTCTTTGAAAATGGTGAATTGTGATTTATTGTAGGGTAGCTGCGAGTAAGATGCGTGCAGGTCAATTGAGGTCTGTAGATGAGTTGCTTCAGAGAGCGGCGAGTCGCAATTTTAAACATGGTTTTACAGTTAAGCAATTATATATAGACCACACTCATAATAGAACACGTTTGATTAAAATCATTTATATCACCTCATTTGATGCTGACAGAATTGCGTTTCCGTGATGTCACTCTGTTTCGTCGGATATGACGCATACGACACACTGTCAGTAATCTCAAAACAAGCTTGCTAATGGTCGCTTTCTATAGTGTTCACCCCACCGAAAATTAAATATGGCAAGATCAAATAATAATAGGAAGCTACCATACATTACGGACCAGGTCTTCCAGAATATGAACCCCTCCTGTCCAGTGAGACGAGCAACTTTGATGCGGCTCCGATGATCGACTGCCGCTAGTATGAAGTTTAAAGTAACTGCTTGACATAATGGATAATCATTAGAAAGTGGACCTATTTGAGTTGGATATCTACTAGTGAGCCTAGTATTTGGAGTGTAGGCGATTGATGATTGCCCTATACCGTTGGTGATAGTTTTGTCCAAGGTTATGCGATGCAGAGTTAGACATGGTTTACAGCATCTCCAGCTATTCTTATAATAACCCAGGTAAACATCCACTCAAGAAACCTTTGTTTACATAAAAACGTTTGCGCATCCAGGACTCTAGGCTACATTCCATCAGCGAGCGTATGTCCCCCGTCAACCACCACCCTCTGCCCATTGACAAATTGATTCCCAGCGAGAAACAGCACCGCTTGCGCCATGTCTTCATCCCGTCCCGGGCGTCTAGCAGGAATCATGCTCTCAAACCTCTCACTATCCAGCTGACTCTTTTGTCTCTCATCACTTTTCCCAGTAGTCATCTCACTGGGGAAAACTCCCGGCGCAATGCTGTTGACGCGGATCTTTAATCCAGCAGCAGCAAATTCCGCAGCCATCATGCGCGTCAAGTGTTCCGCCGCCCCTTTGGACGCGTTGTAGCTGAAGTGGTGCTGGCTTGTCTTGATTAAGCCAGAGATGGAAGTGATGTTGATGACTGTGGAAGACCATCCGGGATGAGTCTCGGTTGAGTTCTGCAGCAGCGGCAGAAAAGCAGCCGTTGTGAAATACATGGCCGCAACATTAGTTCGATATGTGTCAATCCAGTCATCGAAAGTTGAAGAGTCGCTGTCGAAGAGGGACTTCTTTAGCTCTTCTGCTGAGTTCGCTTCCGCGGTGGTGTGCTTCTCGCCGCTGACACCGGCATTGTTGACGAGGATACAGATGCATTTTTCTCGTGACTGGATTTCCTCGACAAGGAGTCTTATGCCTTCTTTGGAATTGACGTCTGCTTGAATGGGAATTATATCACCAGGAGCGTTTTTGCCATGGGTAGATGCGGCGTTATCCAGCTTCTCTTTGGTGCGACCACAAATGTAGACTTTTGCACCATTCGCAGCCAGGGCTTGTGCGGCCATGAGCCCAATTCCAGAGCCGCCTCCTACATGTAATATTAGTTTTATTTTTGAATATATTTCATTTATATGTCGTTGTGAACATGGACTAGTGAACTGAACGTACCGGTAACCAGGGCCACTTTGCCTGAGAGATCAAAGAGCGATTCTCTTTTGAGATTATGTGTGCTTGCCATGATGATTGTAAACTTCTCCTCTTTACTGACTATAGTAGTAAAAATGATGGAAATAAAAAAAATTGATATTTCAGTTTCTATTATTGACATCTTATTGTTCAACTCTTGCGCCGCGAATACGTCATCATACCGAATTGCGGGTAAATATGGGTATCTTGGTGTAAGTGGCGACATGAGATGCAGCGATTACATCTTAGAACTGGTTCGACTACGACTTTATTACGTCCCAGCCGGTGAGATTGCTCCTGGCCAATTACAATGATTAATTTCTGTATGTAAATGCAGATGCATTCAATCAGCCTGAGAACGTTGGGCACTCTGTGTTGTGGCGGCGACAAATGCCTGGCAAAAGATTGGCGACGGCTTCATACTACAACGGCTATCGGACTAGGCATTGCAGATGCTGTGAATGTATTATCGGCACATGTTAATCGATTCAAGCATCACTGGTTTCATAAGCAAAGGAACAACTTCTCTCTTTTTTTCTTCTTTTGTTATTCATTTTTATCCTATCCTACTTAAATCAACGCTAGATATGTACATCTTATATACGTCATATTCATAAGTATCCAGCCTTTTAAAGACCGAAAAACAGGCCAAATTCGCACCATCATTCATGCAATTTATGATGCAACAAACTTGAAGCCCGCGGCAGAAGCCTCCGTGGCGCCATTGTTAATGAGAGATCCATCGCCAGCCAGTGTAACCCACTTGCCGTTGCTGCCAGCCTTGATGGTGTACACACCGCTGGCCGCGCCAATCTTCTGGCGGATCGTGAAAATCTCCCAAGTGGAAGCAGTAGCACGGGCAGCCTGGAGAGTAAAGTTGCCGGACTGGTCGGCCGTGACGAACTGGTTGTTGCTGGTGAGCTTGAGGGTGCCGGCGTTGGGCGTGTATGCGCTGACGAAGACGCCGGCGTTGGCCTGGGAGCCGGAGGCGACGAGGTTGGACGAGGCGGTGGAGGAAACAACCCACTGGCCCGAGTTGGCGGCCTGGAGCTTGAAGTTGCCGTAGGGGTTCTGGGGGAAGTTGTTGCCGCAGATGGGCTGGCCGCTGGGGTTGGGTCGAGTGCCGATGAAGAAGAGCTCGTTGGAGAAGGTGTTTCCAGAGCCTGTTAGTTGCAGTGTGTTAGTCTATTTGTTCTGATAGTCACGATAAATACACAACTTACCCCAAGTGGTGAGGTTGGCACTCCAAGCAGCAGCAGTTTGGGGGTTGGCGTTGGAGTAAGCAGCAATCAAAACGCATCGCCTAAGTAGAGCCATTAGTATAAAACTGCGTGATAGGCTACAACAGAGCAGTAAAAACATACCAGTCATCAGCGATGGATGGGTCGAGGATCTCGTTTTGAGCATAGTTCCAGACGTTGTTAACCCACTGCGTGTCGTACAAGACCTCGTTGATGGGGGTAATAGGAAGCATCTGAATGGCAGCAATCTCGCTCTTCTCCTGGCCCCAGAAAAGCCAGGCGCCAGACTGCCAGTCCTCAACGTTGCCCATCGTGATCAATGATCGGACGGCGGCCTCGGGGTAGGGGTTGTTGGGATCGGTCGCGCTCTGCTGAGGGTACAGGTGCCAGTAGATCTGAGCACCCTGCTGCTCGGTGGCAACGAGCAGCTTGGCGTAGTTGACGTAGTCCTGGGACAGGGCAACGGAGGCCCAGAGGAGAGCGCCGTAGTAGCCGTTGATGGCCTCGCCGGTGGATTCCTGATCACGGCTGCCAGCTCCGTTGGCAATGCCGGAGGCCCAAGAGTGGCCTGCAAACCAGTCACGGCAGCGGGTGACGGGGAAGTAAGGGTCTTGGGGAGAGGGGTTGATGATATCACTGTGTCATTGGTTAGAAGAAGAACAAATAGTTTGACGTATATGAGTAAAGGACGCACCGAGCAAACCAGTTGATAAAGTCCTTGTGCTGAGCCAACCACGAGGCATCGTACTTGGCAATAACAGCAGCAACGGTCAAGAAATATCCATAGTGGAAGTGGTGATCGTTGTAGTAACCGTTGCCGAAATCAACACCAGAGTTAGCAGCACCAGCCCTGTTGATGACACCACCCCAAGAAGTCTCATATGCGGGGAAAGCTCCAGTGGTAGGGGCAAACCAGTTGTTGAAGGACGCTTTGAGGTAATTGGTGACATTCGGGATGAGTTGGGTTTGTCCAACAGCTTCACTATAGCGGGGCATTAGCATTAGTCCGGTCCTTTGAATACATTAAAGAACAATAGCTGGGAGTAATCTTACGCAATAAGAGCAAGACGGGCTTTGGCAGCCAGAGTGCCTCCCCAGTAGTAGAACTCGTCGGGCATAGGTGCGTTTGCCACGTTAAGCTGGCCAATCTCGTACTGGAGACCTTGGACAACGGCAGAGTTGCAAGAAGAGTCGAGGGCTCGCGGAGGGTTCCAAGAAATGTTGCTCAGGTTGTACAGCAGCTTCCACTGGTTACCCAGAGTAGGATACATCCATCCCTATTTTTCATTGTCAGCCTAAGTTTCCATGTTCCTGATTGAAATTCTTTTCTGCTAACCTTTGTGGTAAGATAACCCAGGGATGAAGTAGGAGGCGAGTTGGGGCTCTGCAGAGACACACGGTGGTGGGGCCAAGTCAACATCAGGAGATTGGCACCGGCTCCAACGGTGGCGTAGTTGAAGATGAGAGTGCCCTGGGTGGTGGTGAAGCTGTAGTCCAGGGCAACTCCCGTCGGGTAAACAGTGTAGTACTGGTCAAGAAGAGCCTTGTGGCTGGCCTGCACAAGTCTGACCACACGGAGGACGCCGGTGAAGGTGCCGCTGGCCTGGATTGTGCCAACAGCGTTGTTGGTGGCGGTGGCCTTGAGGGTGATGGAAGAGAGGGCATAGATGAGGTAGGTTGTTCCGGTGGTATCGACGACAGTGAACGTGGTGCCGGTAGCAGTGGCTAAGTTGCTCTTTTGTTAGTCAATTGGCACAGTAAAGATTAACAAGGACTACTCACCAGTCTGTCCGTTGGCAATGGCCTGTCCGTTGAAAGACGCAATACCGCCGTTTCGCGAGGTGAGCAATGGTGTCGCAGCATTGTACTGAAGGGTGATGTAAGGAGATCCCGGGATCAGAGGAGAAGTCATGGAAGCGCCTCCCTGGAAGTACTGGACCGTCACAGAGTGCGTATCAAAGGCCGTGGCCTTGTGGTTCGCAAAGGCACCAGAGTGCTCGACGAAACCGGCGCGCCAATCGTTTTGCGTTGGCTGCTTGATGGACGTGCCGTCAAATTGTCGGCTGTTGCTGACACCAAAGTTGATTCCTAAGCCATCGAGCTGAGACTCATAGGGGAAAGGTCCCGAGGCGGTGGCATTTCCTGGAGTTGCGGCGTATGAAGCCCACCATGAGTTGGTTGGGAACTGCAAAAGTAGCAACAAGTTAGATTTCGAAACATGTCTCCATTAGCCATTGGCTTTTCATTCTTACCGGAGGCTTCAAGCCAGCAAAGAATGAAGCTACAGGAGCTCCATCGGCTGCAGTCTGAATGGTGCCGCCAGAGATACCCGCAGGGTTGCTAGTCGCGATGGGACTAAAGACACCGCGTTCCGCAAAAATGTTGAGCTTTTCGCTGCTCGGCAGAGCTGCGACGCCAATCGCAGACGCGACGACGAGGTTAAGAAGAGAGCCTAGCATCTTGGAAAGAAAAGGCTAGGGAAGACCGCTTTGCTTGGCCACACCTGGAGATTCCTTCAAGGGGGAACGAGGGCAGACAGGCCTCTTATATTAGCTCGTTGGCGAGAGAACTCATTGCATCACTCGAATAATATGTCATTTCTCCTTCGGCAATGGAGCTATCCCTCCCTCTTAGCGGAATCTCGCTCCGATCTAGGTCCAACCCCGGCGGTAATTGGATGATACGCATGCTGCACTCTCTTCTCTTTCTCGGCGGTACTCGACATCGTGATATGCGGCCGGGTCTGGTCATCCGAAGGCAAAAAGCAGGGAGGGATTAATCATACTGTTCCTAGCAAATCCAACCCTAGCCTCACTCTACCTGGCATGTTCCGTAACGGTAGTACTATAGCTCTACGCAGAACAAAAACGTGCTCAGGGCCGAGCATGGATTAGCAAAGCCGGCTATGCGCTGCCATTGGCATTATCCACCTGGCCGATGATTCCGATCAATCTCAAGGTTTCTGTCTTTTGTGACTGGGGTCGACGCAAGGTCTAAAGCATATTTAGATCGGACCGAACGTGAAAGACGTCAAATTTGTTGAATCAGTCGCAACCTCTTTTGCCCAAGAAGGAGTGTAGAGGCGGCGGAGATGATTCCATCAATTGATGCTCGCCGGAGCGCTCCATCCTGATGGGAGGTAAGCTGGCATGATGTTGATTTCATCTTTGGCCATCTTCAGCATGTTTTCTTCATGCCGTACTCCTTTCTGTTCCTGTTCACGAGGTCCCTAATCCTTGTAAATTTATTCTTACCCCCGAAGTGATTCGTCGTGGGTGAAGCGTGGGGTTAACGGCGGACTGTTTCTTCCATGCTGCCTTACTGTATGCATGAGGGTAATCACATCCAAAACCTCTCTCAAAACTGCGGGCACCACGGGGCCATCTAGTGCCCTGAGTTGACTGAGATTAAAGAGTAAATTTAGGACTATAAGCACTTAGTGCCCCTTTCAAAGGCTGCTAGACAAGCTGTTGTGCTCAATCCCGCGGCCAAGACATTATCCAATTGCCTAACTGAGTAACCTCCCGGCACGGGATGGTGGGCCTGGCGCTGGGGAGAGACATGGGGGCAGCTTGGGATCTCCCTCTGCTCTTAGGGCTCGACTGCGCTGTAACCGTCCGACGGGACTTTTATTTCAATATCTACGAAGCATGCTGAATGACACATTGTATAATACGAGGAAATAGCAAAGCTACTTGTTTATAGAAGTTGTTATGCTTTTTGCACATTTTGAGTGCTGAATGAGAGGAGTGAGCAACGTACTATAGAATAAGTAATCGGCTAAATGGCGAATGGTCACTCCTCGGAGTTTATTGTCGAACAAGGACAAGGAGCAAAGAGTCAAAAAACAAGCATGCGTGACTGCTTCTGTCTTCCCCACAATCGGCCGCTTCTCATGGCCTTGTCAGTGCGGAGATGGAGGATGGCAGCTCACGGCCAGCAGTCGCGCATTTCGGCTCCGCATCTCCCCGCATTCAATCATACCCGGAAAGTCGGAATATTGAGCATAACAGGTCTGGGCTGGATAGTTGTGGGAGGCGAGGGTTCATAGGGCACAAGGAAGTGGCTTGATTTATGTATAGCGGCGGTGGTCATTGTCTGAGCATATTACACGGTGTGCATATTAGCTATACTACGTGAGATGTCTCATCACAGAGAGCACATGTAGTTGCCGAATAAGGAATATACATGACGCCAAAAATACGCGATAGAGGGGCCTGTTTCAGCGAAGAAATTGCAGTCCTGCAAGGTCAACTCACCTTTGAGGTCCCTATTCCTAGCGATTTGAGGCTCTATATCTGTATACTATCCGTCCATCCCCATTCAACGGTAATGGCCGGGGAGTCGCGGCATTTACTCACTATTTTCGCCCAAGTTTGCCGTATAATAAACAAAAGACTGCGAGTGGTTTCGGCCGTGCGAGTAATGCCGCGACGCTAACAGTTGGCATCATACTGGGGGCAGGGATGCTCTTCGGTACCCCATATCTTGTGACACTTTGTCTCCCCACAAGCTGGCGGGGAGCAAAAGCCCGCCAATAAGAGGCGAGGCGTAAGTGGTGCTGCTCTCCTTTAACAAGCGGCAGTCTCCCCCAGAGAAGAAAAAAAAAATCCTTCGGTAATCATTACTGGCCTGCTAGTCAAGACCAGCAAGGACCCAATGTTGCCTTGATGTTCAAGACTTTGACCTGAGGACGGATAGACGGCAAGCATCACATCACATCGCAGACGATACAATGTTACCGCGTTATTGAGAGAGAGTCACTGTGGCCAGTTATGTTCCTGAAAATCGTGGAAAATCTTGCCGGCATTGAGTTAGTGGAAAAGTCTGGAGCTGATGCGCGGGGCCCGGCCCCAGACTGGTATATTGAAAGGGCCGAATGGTATGGAGATGGGATGCTGGCATACGGGCCTACTTGAAAGTAAAGAGAGCTGGTTTAGTCTTGGAGGAGGCTTGATGGCTTATTAACCACGTGCTTGAAAGAGCTGTGAGGGTATCTCGGAAGCGTGATTAAGCCTTTTTTTTTTTTTTTTTTTTTTTTTTTTTTTTTTTTTTTTTTTTTTGGCCTTCTTGATTGTGCGATTGAAGCTGACTCTGCTCACGAAATTAAATGACAGAATGAAACAAGACGTCAACTGGAGGTGATTGGTGCAAAGCGGAATTGATACTGACCATGATCAAGCATCGTCTGCCTGCTAATAATGGTAGCAAGGCGGGGAGAATCATTATTCATCCCCGAGTTTTCTCCATTGGATGTTCCAAGTTGCAAATGAGGTTATACTCATGAGATGTGACGGCATAGTACCTCCAGCAGCACATGCTTATGTCGCACGCAATCTCACAAGTATTATACCAAAGCAGTATCCTAATCCGCGATGAGTAAATATTTGTCATTTGTAGACTGCATTCGTGCGATGGATTAACGGAGCGATGGGAAACTGTTGACTGGTATATGGGCTTTGCAAGCTTACCACCAATTCTCTACACCATCTTGGTCAGGCTGTAAGCCCGTAACAAGAGGATGTCTTCTCATTTTTGTTTTGGGGGTTTTTGTCTCATTTACTAGGTATTATTCTCTGCGGAGCCTTGCGGGTGAGTATATATCGTACACATGAGCCTTGGTGCCATTCTAGGGCTTTCACGATGCCTTGAGAGTAGTTATCCAGTAGTTGGAGATGAATAATTGATAGGAATAGGAATAAGCCTCTACTGGCATCGTGTGGCATCAACTCTATGCTCTACGCATTGGTGATGGAGTGACTACGCAGCTTAGCTTGCGGGAATAAAACTTGAAGAATGAAGGAACACCAAGTGGTAGTACACCCTACGATGACAAGAAACACAGAAATACTCCATAGACATTCTTACTAAGAATCTTGATCGGATCAGATCTTATATCGACCACTTGATAGACTGTCCTAGCCGTTTAGGGCGTTTCGTAGTCCACACATTAGGATAGCATTAGGTAAGATCGACGTATGCAGGCACTTTTCTTGGCAGTAGCTGTTAATTACTTGAGATGTCACTCCTACTAGCCAGGCACCAAAACGGTTACCTACCGGCAGCAGTTATCCGTCAGCTAAGTTATCAACAAGTAGTGTCGAAAGAGCGAGATGCCACGCAATCGCGTGTGTTGGCTGTGGCTGATATATCGGAGCACACAACTGCTACCCGAATAATTCGCCACTCTGGCACAATAGGAACGATTGAAGACAAGGCTGACAAAAAGATAAGGCTATCAAGGCTATGGTGCCATGCTAAGGTTACCAAGGTAAAGATGGATCTACGCTACATGAGTCGTTCAGATCTAACGGTCTAGGCGCTAACCATCTATGTATGTAGTATATTGAGAGAAATCAAGCTTTGGACCATGCCAGTACCTTGTAAAAATTCTTCCAAAGCCATCAATGCCGTCCAGCATCCTGGTAGCTGTCTTGACACAACAGGAGCTAGCCTCAGTTCAACTACGGCGTGGACCAGATGGGACGATATGACAGGCCAGCAGGCCGCTACATCTGCTACATGACGTCTCCTCCATGACTGCCGGTGGGTATATCAGGCTTAGAATGGGCTCAACTCGCGATGCTTAACCCGAGAAGCATAAGCCTGTGGATTTGGCGGCTGCTGCCGAGTTCCCGGGCTGGTGACGGCATGCAGATTTAGGAGGCCGGACTTGACTCGGGGAAGTGGTGGAGCCTGACCGGAGAACATTTTGGGGGAGAATCCGGAGGAGCCGAAAAGCCGTGCCGGCGACGGAATCGGAAGATTTGGAATCGCAGGATTGAGGCTTTATAGACGAGAAAAATAAAAATGAAGAAGGATAGGGGCTTTATCTGTAAGAATAGTACTAGCTTTGTATTTTTTATTTTATTTTTCTCAGTGGGGAGAGTGGTGATGCGGAAATAGACGTTGAAGCTCTCGTGCTCAATGACTTAGTAGCTGACGCCACTGATCGGAAACACTGTATGCATCATTCGCCATTTCTTCTACTCCGGAGTAAGACTCCATTCATTCCCCAGGTTTTACACAGAAACTGGGTATCAACTCCATGTTTGCACGGACCAACTCTTTTTTTCTATTTTTTTCTTTTTTTTATTATTGCCATCAGTTGTATCTTTGCTATTGCGGGTGTTTATGCTCGACCGGGTGAAGTCGCTTAGAATCGCTACTTGGAAAAATAAAATGACGTAGTTCGTGCTTCGGCAGATGAGATGGCCCCAAGCCCAGGCTGTCGGCAAGGGACCCTGCAACGCCTGGGTATAAGCGGGAAATAAGGCCAGATGGAAGCCTCTTCATTCACGGAAGAAATATAGAACGATTGCTGTGGCGTTGTCTGGGCCAACGAGAAGAGAGGATAGCGAAAAAAATCAGTGATCCACCGATAAGGCTGCTGCTTGCTGCTGCAGAGCCGTTTTAGCGGGGTCTTTCAGGTCCTTCAGCCAGCTCTACAGTACAGTATGTATGTATGTATGTTATGGCATTGGATCCGTGGCTTCGGATCAGTAATCTAAAGGAATGTATGGATATATCCTCGGTTGCGTCTGTGATGTCTCTCACGCTGCTGTCCCTGAGTCGTCGATCCAGAGAGCTGCAGCACACTGATTCCTCACTTTGATTCAGGTTTGGACGCCTCGTCTGCCAATTTTGATTCATGATTTCGCGTCAACTCGCCTTTTGGCTAGCCCCGTCGTCTCACTACCCAACATGCTATCAATGCGGCCAGCTCAGCTCGTACAAGCGCGTACCCGCTCCTGTGGATAGTGGATAGATGACGGAGCCCCCCCTGGCCGGCGGCTGGCCAATGCCCTCGACGCTCACACGATGTCCTGCTGCTTTGTATCGCCAGCCAAACACGTGCAAGCCTCTCCGAATGCCGGGAGGCTGAGCTAGACGCCGGATTCTACTTTTTGCGCCTTGCGTGTATTGTTCGGGACGAGGATCAGGTTAGTGACGGAATTGACTGAGACACGCATCATGGTATATAGGAGATGCGGCGCCTATGTTGTAAATATTCTTAAAGATGCGGATAGTTGCAGCAACTTCAAGTTGTTTAAAGCCATTGGAAGATTGACAACTCAAGTCTCAGATCTCTACTAAGACCAATTGGCTACAATCCTCTTATATTTATTTTTATTTTTCCTTCTTATTTCTCCTACCTATCCATAACTACCACGCTGCACTCACCGAAAAACGCCATCAAACTGCATATCATGATACAGCACATACACATTGGCAGCTACATCCAACTTTTAATATAAGAAAAAAGTGTCAGCGCTTCTCGGGTCATCGGCGTCGCTCAAACTCGGGTCGTCGGCATCGGCTGCATTTTCGTGCCTCTTGTCGTCTTTTGTCCCTGGCAGGTATCTCGCGGATCATCAGTGCACCGCCTTCAGTGGCCTGTAGCTGCAAATGGACTACCTGGACCAGCAAGAGGGTACCTGCGTGTACCCACCAGTAACCGCGGCGTCAAAAGTTCCTCAACCGGTACGTGTAGCACCGCAGAGCTCCATCTTTTTTTACCTTCTTACTCGTAGCAATTCAACTGCTCCTCTTTCTTTGCTTGCTTCAGCTCTTGATCCTCCCGCAATTCGCTCCCGTCCAATCGTTGATTGATCCCTTGCTGACTGCTGCATTCTTGCCCTGTGTATCCAGCTCCTCTATAACTTTGAGCTTTACCCGTATTATAAGCCACTTGCGCTGCGCCCGTCTTTGTCCGCGGCTACCACGCCGAGCCAACCCCAGTTTTTCCGAGAATCCTCTATATCCACAGCCTCAACCCCATCCAACTTCTACGCTGCTGCCTCTCCCTACTTGCTTGTCGATACCCAGTCGCCACCGTCGCTGTGCTTCTCGCCCTCGCCCTCGTCCCTCTCCGGAGCGTCGTCAGTCGCCGTGATGGACCTCGACCCGCCGCCGCCGCCGCCCGGGGCCGAGATGCCGTCCTTTGGCCTCACCGGGTCGTCGCTCCCGGAGCCTCAGTCGGGCGCTGCCAACGCTGCAGACGGCCCCGGATCCTTGTCGATCGACCGCCGTCCCAAAAAGTCATCCATGACATGTGCCGTCTGTCGTTTCCGCAAGGTTCGGTGTAACGGTGCGCGTCCGTGCTGTGGCAATTGCCAGCGCTTGGGATTCCCCTGCTCCTACGATGATGCCGATGTCGACGCCTGGTCTCTTTCGCTGCCGCGACGACGTGTCAAGCAGGCCTGCTTGAGCTGCCACAGCCGCAAAGCGCGGTGCTCCGGCCATCTCCCCTCGTGTGAGCGGTGTCGAGTCCAGGGCATCGATTGTGTCTACCGGCCCAGCAAGCGAGCCAAGCCGTCGTCAATTACCAAGAGCCCCAACAGCCCAGATCGAGAGTCAGACCGTGAGGGTGGCCGATCCCGCAGTCAAGGGGAGAATCGAGATCAGGATGATGGCCGCAACGAAAGCCCAGCCTTGACTGACCAGGCCAGCTCTGTCAGTCCTGGGCCGGATAACACCGACGGGTAAGCTCTATATGGCGACTTTCTTTGTAAGAGCCATAGTTGCTAATGTTTCGATTCCAGCCTTTCAATAGATGAAAGCTTCCACTCCATCGTCAACCGCGCCTTTGACCTCTTCTTCCGCTACGTTCACCACATGCCCATGTTCACCTTTCTACATCGGGCTTCTCTTATGGAGCAATATCAGGCCGGCAAAGTCGAAAGACCGCTTCTGCTAGCCATTGTCGGCATCACAACATGTCTGACCAACATGGGCCCCGGCATGCGTGAATATGGAAATCACTGCATCGATAAAGCCGAGGCTCTCCTTCTCGCCGATTACAGCCGTCTCTCCATTGTCAAAATCCAGGCCCTCGTCTTCGTCATCAAGCACCGCATCCTCTGCAACAAGTTTTCCAGCGCCTTTGTCCTTCATAGCTTTGCCTCTCGGTACGCAACCGCGCTGCGTCTCAACTACGAGGCGCCACAACTTCGCTTCTTGGCGCAAGAATCTCGTCGACGCCTCATGTGGGCCATGTACTGTATCGATACCAGTGTTTGCGGCGGATATCCCGATTTTGTCCTCTGGAGGGCCGACCAGATCCATGTGAGCTTGCCATGCAACGAGCGCAACTTTGAGTTCGACCTGCCGCAGCACACAGAAAAGCTCGTGCCGGACTCGCACCAGCCACAAGCACCGCTATCCGAGGATGTCGGGACCTTGGCTCTTCATGCGCGCATCCTATATATTCGCCAGAAGATTATCGAATTCACCAGGGTGGCTCAATATGACCGCGGCATGGAACCTGCCGAGCTGCAAGGCCGTATTCTTGCCTTGGATAAGGAGCTCAGCGATTTCGCCGCCAACCTACCAACATCCTTTCAGTTCTCCGAAAACTCCCTGCGTCTCCGCGCTTACTCTCCACGAATCTGCGTCTTCGTCATGATCCATGTTTGGTGGCGCCAGTGCTACTGTGACCTCTACCGCCTCGCCTTGGCAGATGTTAATGGCGGGTTGTCGCAGTCTATGCTTGAATCATTTGATCAGGTCTTCCTCGATCACTGCCACAGGCAATGCGTGGATCATGCCCTGGCCTTGACCAACATATTTTCGCTGATACAAAAGCTCGACGCCAAGCCGGTAGCCGATATTGATCTCGCCATGTGTGCGTACCAGTGCGCTCGCATGCTCATGTACCTCTTCCAACTCGATCTCTTCAGTCGCTTTGGCATCACGGCCGAGACAGTCATGGAGCAGGCGCAGCTCTGTCTACAGACCATCAAGGACTGCTGCGTTGGACCCGCGGTGGACTGCATCGTGGCGGACCTGGAGAGATTGATTAGCCAAGGAAGAGCCGGTGCCATCCCAGGTAACGCGCAGGCCATGCCTCAAAACACTCAGTTTGCAGATGGATCGGATGTGCTCAACGCTTCCACCTCGGCCGGCATGCAGCCATTCAGCCCTCCTTCAAATGCCTCCAACAACACCGTCTCCCCCTTCACTCATCCTGTCATGACTGCTCCATGGATGTCAGATAGCGGCTTTGCGTCAACCATTGACCAGCAAACTATGCCATCAGAGATGCATGCCGCTGATCCCAGCAAGGGTGGAGCCTCCGAGCTATCTGCACCCCGATCCGAGTACGCGCAGTCGGATTTGAATAACGCCTATGACGGTGCTTTTGCAGGCCTTGGACTCGACGACGGATTTGATTATGCAATGGGGGTAGACATGAATCTGTGGGCTACCAATGGGGGGAGCTGGATGACCCAAGGATTGGGCAATAATACCTGGATGTGATGGAAAATGGAAACAAGGGAAAAAGAGGAGGGAAAATAGGATACAATGTATTTTATGGATTACGGTGTATATACCAATGCTGCTTCCCAAAAGTGGCACATCACGCGTGCATATATAGATACCTTTTGCGTGTGTGCCATGGGGGTTTTGAGGAGCAAAACGAATGAAATGGCGTGGGGGCGGGATGGCGCAATGACAGGGACTGCGCCAGTAGGATATGATAATGACAGCGCTAATGAAAATAAAACTGAATGATACTCCAAATGCAATGAATGTGCCTCTTTTTCACAAGATATTACGATGAATGATGTATAAGTGTAAATCTGTGCTGGTGTTAAGCCGTGACTAACCAGGATGAGATTCAGCTTATGAATCCTTGTGAAAGTTGCACCATTAGCAACAGCTGTTGAGAAAATCATCGAAGGCATCGATAGCTGCAGGAGTATTAAGGGCTAGAGGTAGAAGAGCAAGCGCGATAGTGAACTCCATGTTGAAAAGAGTTATTGATGGGCGGTTGAAATTTAGTAAAGGACTTGGATACGAACGCTATTACATAAAGAGGTATATGAGCGTGCTTTATAGAACTGGCTAGGGGAACTATTACCATTAGTAAATACTTGAGACGTATCTTCAATACTTCCAGCACTCACATTAATTAAGACCTTTTCGACTGATAGTGCATACGTGTCTTGTTAGCTTGATCTTGAAGCTATTCACAGAATTTAAGTACTGTTGCTATTCTCATCTCTTGATAATGTCAAATGGTTTAGCTGCCAACGGGTTGCGCTGATCTGGGGCAGTTTCAGCAGGCAATATAGTGCTCCAGCTGTCTTTTAGCGCGCCCATTCTAGTGGAGCGACGGGGTCTAGGCTCGGGTCTAAGCGAGCTGCCATCACCAAACAGGCCTAGCCCCGAGGGTCGCTTGATCTGCATCTCAATCTCCTCAAATCTGCCTCGCTGCCTTCGACCTCTGCTGCTAGTTTAGGGCCACGCCAGCAGGTCACGCAAGCAATGCACTCAATCGACGGGACAGCTTTCTCCATTGGCTGCGTATTAAACTATCGACGGCCTCGCAATGGCTCATTGGACGGTTCCAGGATCCTGGGCCGGGCTGGCTGCTAGGCATCGCCCCAAACCTCAGCCGCACAGCCCGAATCCTATTATTGGCAGGGGTCCAAGATTCTTTGTGTCGTCTGATTTGGCAACGTAGGGCGTGTTGCAGCATAGATAATTTGTGGACAGTAACACAACAAAAAGACACCGGCCTGCCTTTGGATTGCTTAGTTTTTGTCCTTCCGTCACGGCTATGGCAACTGAACAATGCGCTTATTGGACGCCAAAACACTAGAGTTGGTCGACATCACTGGCGACAATACCCCTCCATATGCCATCCTATCGCATACTTGGGGCGATGAAGAGGTTACGATTCAGCAGCTGCGGCGGCTAGGAGGACATGCGCAGCTCACGTCGCCGTCTCCTAAACCGCTAGATAAGAAGAGGAGGGCCATTCTCTCGAAAAAGGGCTACGTTAAAATCGCGGGCGCTGCTCGGCTGGCTGTTAGCCGGGGACTCGACTACTTATGGATCGACACCTGCTGCATTGACAAAACCAGCAGCGCTGAGCTGTCCGAGGCCATCAACTCCATGTATCTGTGGTACGAGCAATCTGCCGAGTGTTATGCGTACCTTTCAGACGTCGAGCCGGCGACTACCCAAGATGCAAGTTCATTCGATGAGAGTCTCCGCAACAGTCGGTGGTTCACAAGGGGGTGGACGCTTCAGGAGCTGGTTGCGCCAAAGATTGTTCTCTTCTACGCCAGTGACTGGAGTCATCTTGGTCATAAACACACTCCCCCTGAGTTTACCAAGGTGATAAGCGAAATCACTAGTATTGATAAGGAAGTGCTGGACGGCACGATCGACCCCCTTCAGCTCAGCGTGTCTGCTCGGATGGCCTGGGCATCTCATAGGAACACTACTCGGCTCGAGGATACGGCCTACTGTTTGATGGGATTATTCCAAGTCAACATGCCGCTTTTATACGGTGAAGGAAAACGTGCTTTTACAAGACTCCAAGAGGAAATTATCCAACGGACCGACGACCAGTCCATATTTGCATGGAACTCATTCGACGACGAAGAGGAAGATCCAGACGCACTTTTCGGCTTACTCGCGCAGTCTCCAGCCCAATTCAAGGATGCCGGCGCCTTGCAAGTCTTGCCGCCTTTGCCCGTCTATGCAAGTGCTCCATCCGGCATGACAAACCAAGGCCTCCGTATTCAGCTCTATCTCCTACCACGTACATTCACAGATGAAACTGTCATGGAAGAAGACTATTTCACAATCCTAGACTGTGTTAAGCGCGTTCGAGACGTTTACTTGTGTCCCACTCTCCATCTACGGCGGCTTTCCGAGGACCAGTATGGAAGGCTGCAGCCCAAGGCGAAGCACTTCAAGCCACCTGTGTCCTCTTCATTCCAGCGAGAAGCGGGCTATCGCTCGGTATACATAAGACAGCAGCCGGTCTACTATCATCTTCCGCAGTTCAGGCTCTCGCCTCTCAATGTCGAGTCGGGACTTCCCTCTGATGGTGTTCAATATCGGCTGCTCGACAAGTATCCCGCACACAATTGGAATTCTGCTACCATGACACTCAGTGTCCAATACTCTCGCAAATTGCAAGCCATGGGAGTGTTTAGATTCCAGAGCATTGACAAGTCTGATGATAAAGTGGACGTGGTCGTGGGTTTGCGGCGTTTGAAGACGATGGAATGGGAGGGGTGGTGCTTCCAACTGGCATATCGTAATGAGGCACTCGAGCACACTTTCCAAGAGGTCAATAAAAGAATTGATAAAATCACCCACAGGTCAAACAATAGCGAAATCACTTCGGCAACTCTCCGTGGTTCGCTTGGAGATGACTCGAAGTTGGCGAGCAGCGCATCAGTCGAGGGCATACAGCTTCAAGGACGACTCTACATCTCCATTTTAGTGACGCTGACAGCGGAGATTCTAACAACTGAGAAAGAAATACTTCAAATATCAACAAAACCTATAAAACTATCCAGATCCAATCAGGTACTAAAATCCACAAGTCCCAACTCGGGGGCGAGAGCAATGACTGAGGTATGCTGCTGGTCCTCCAGCTCTCAATTTGGGCTTGACCCCAAGTTTCCTTTGACGTGGATGATTCAGCCTGTTCGAGCGACGTCTTTGTTAGGAGAAGGGACGTTTAAGAAGCCTCTCTACGACTTCATATCAAAACTTCAGCAAAAACGATCAGGAAGTGGGAGCGTCATCGAACAGCTAGCTGAGGCTTTGTTTATTGGTGACGCAGTTCGAGCTGAGATGCTTGTTGCGACAAAGACCCCTAATATCAATTCGCGAACCACCGATGAGTATGGTTTTGCCCTGCTTCACTGGGCCGTTGCAGGCGGCTCCATCAACTGCATCAAGATGCTCCGAAATCATGGAGCTAAACGCAAGATTGTGACAGAGAGGGGCCTATCAGCTATTCATATCGCCGCGCTCTGTAATAATAATGTCTGGAGCGCTCTAGTCCATCTAAATGATGAAAGAGAGGTCTCATGGCTTGCAGACGAGAGGACAAGGCACTTTTCCGAGACTCCCCTGCATCTGGCTGCAGCATCCACTCCTGATACCGAGCTTGGCGAGCAGTTTTTCAAGGAATTGCTAGATTGGAGCTGGGAACACACTGGATCAGGTCCTCGAAATGCATTTGATGAGACTCCGCTGCATCGAGCCGCTGCTGGGAATAACTCCAATGCCATTGAGGCTCTAGTCGCGCGCAGCTATTACAGTTTCAACATTGAGACTGGAGATCAATACGGCCGGACTTCTCTCTGGCACGCGGCAGCCGCAGGTGCCTGCAAAGCTATTGAGTCCCTGATCCGCTTAGGGGCATTTGTCAACCTGACAGATGATTTGGGACGGAGCCCTTTGCATGCAGCCTGTAGAGGTGGACACCACGATGCCGTCAAGTTGCTTCGCCAACACGGTGCGAGGGCAGATATCGAGACCAATTTCATGAACTTATTGCCAATGGATCTTGCGGCCATGTTTGGATACACTGACTGCTTGAAGCTCCTGCTCGACCCCTCGTGGCGAAATGTTTCTCAGTCCAATCTGGATAGGGCGGTCCAGATAGCGGCCTCTTTCGGACAGCAGGCATGCGTGGAGCATCTTTGCCAATATGGTGCTAACCCGTATGTGGCCTTTGAATACTACCTACGACCCAATGATGGCTATGCTGTTGTGGTTGAGAAAGAAGCCGACGCTTACACCGCCGCGGTTTTGGAGCATCAGTTGCATATTGTCAGCTATTTCGACACGTCCGAAACATTAAGATCTCTGCGAGAACGCGTACACCTCCCTATAGAAGGACATCCTGGCACGGAAAATACAAGGTCGTCTTTCTCTGCGCCTGTCAACGTGCCTCCGCCCAAGGCAGAATCGGAACCAGTTTATATACTAAATCCTGGACAGAAGAACCATGCTTCTGAGCCTTATTATAGCGCTCCAGTATATGAGAATACACCTCCCTCTGATACAATGTCTCGTTACAGCAACAATACCTATCACCGCATCGCACCAAACACAAACACACCTTCATATGGCAGCCAACCTATTTCTACTTCGCCTTACGCACCTCAGCAAAGACCGTCGCAGACATATGAGCGTATCGGTCGACACCAGTCTGCCAATCTACCAGCTCGTGCGAGCCCTTATTCTTACGCGGGGATATCCCAGTCTGAGCGGTTGCAAGAACTGGTGAATCCATACGAGAGTTACAGATACCAGAGCCCTCCAAGCCAAGAACGTCCAATTACCCTTGCATACACCTCAGCACCGGTGGCTCGAGCTCCCGGGCCAGGTCCTGGCATTATTAAAAATGCATCACTTCCGTCACAGAGTACTGGAGAAACGACGAGAGCGATGGACATTCCCAGGAAATGATTGAAGGCGATGTTTATTCGCTATTGTATTGCTATTTCATAACCGATAATGTTTTTCGAAACAAGTTGAAGAGCTTATGAAGTCAATGATGCAAGCTGGAAATGTCTTTCTTCATACTGTTAGAGCAACCAAGATCATTATACCCTCATCTGCACCAAAATATTTTCGCCTGCTTCATAAAGTGCACAACAACACGACACGTTGCACTAGGATGGGATTTGGATCCTTCAGGCACGTGGTTTAAACATGGGTGGTGGGAGCCGTACCCTGCTGCTGCCTGAACCAACAACACAACCAACAACATCCACGTAATCTCAGTTCTGCATTCTCTCAATGGCTTTTCTAGGTACCGATTCCATATAAATGGAAAAGATGCCAATAATCAAGCATTATGTTTTACTGGCCGCCGCCTTATTAGCCGCTGTTCACAATACAATGGGATTAGAAAGGAGTCCAATTTATGAAGATTACCCGATACCTGATACCAAGATTGTTTCTTCTTTCACAAGCATCTCGAGCATCATGGATTTTGGTGAATTACGTACCTCTCGCGAGTACGTTGAGGATTCTGAAGATACATGTACCTTCGGCTGCGAGGATCCTTCTGACGATTTATTGGAACGCGTTTATCTTCAGAATGGTATATACTATGGTGAAAGTACGAAATCTAAGGAGGCAACAAACGACATGCATAGAGCTGCGAAATCACAGCTCTTTGACGCCTTGAATAACCCAGCCGAGGTTCAACGCCTAATTACCGAGGGTGCAGATGTCAATTATGAAGATTTCCTTGGAGCAACCCCTCTGCACTGGGTATTCTCACAAGAAAACCCAAATCTTGAGTCTGCAGAAGTAATTCATCGAAATGGAGGCAACATCAACAGCCAGGATTACCAAGGTAATACGCCTCTCGAATATGCCGTTCGCCGCGCAAAGTCAGTGGCAGTGGTAGAATGGCTTTTAGCCAACGGCGCAGATCCAAACGTCAAAACCAAACAGAATCTCTTGTTATATGCCTCGTCTCAAAACAAAACGGCCATCCTTCGGATGCTGTTAGAAGCTGGGGCAGATCCAAACACGCCACGACACTTCCCACCGCTCTTCTCCGCCATGGGACTGAAAACCCTTTTTAACGAGACAGTAGACCTGCTTCTCGCGCATGGGGCCAATCCTGTTGCTCAGACAAATGGAGTTATGACGCCTTTGGCCTATGCTGCTCGCCACGGCAATTCTTCTGGCCGCCTGAGCGCGATTCGGAAGGTATATGAAGAGGCCCAGCGTCGAGGCACTCCCTATACCCCAGAGCAGCTTAGCAAGGCTCTTTCCGAATATCGTGGCACAAGCTACCCCCGGGACTTTTTCGAACAGTTTCTGGAGTGGAAAGTCGATGCCAACCAAAAAATAGCTCGGCCAAACGGAGGCTTTACTCGGCCTTTGATTATTGCCTGTGGCGATGAAAACGTCAATGTAGACGCCATTCGGCAGCTCTTACGCATGGGGGCAGATCCAACTTTGGCAGATCACGATGGAGATACTCCGCTTCACGCTGCGATACACACGGGAGCACCAGATACGGTTCTATTCTTGTTAGAGGTCCTCGATGCCCAGGCGATTGACCAAGGGAATAAGTATGGCCAGACAGCGTTACATTTTGCCTGTGGAATTTTTCACCCGGATGCTTTTTATGTCTATCGGATGAAGAGTTACTCCTCAGGTTTTGGATTCTACACAGGCTATGACCTGGAAGATATATCCGAAGAATTCGCCGAATCTTCAGTGATACGTGAGTTCAAATACCGGACTATCGGCCAACGAGCAGAAATACAAAACGCACGCCGCGCAGATCTTATCCAGGCTCTGCTCAGCAAAGGAGCATCTCCATACGCGCAAGATAACGTCAAAAGCGCCACGCCATTGCACTACGCGTGCAGACTCGGAATCCCTGAGGTTGTGACTGTTCTCCTGGAGGGCTGCTCCGGGAAATGCCTCAAATCAAAGGACAATCAGGGCCAGACGCCGCTGCATTGGGCGGCTAAATGGGGCAAAGCCGGCGCTCGGGCGATTATGGAGTGGTCCCAGACAGAACAAGTCATCTTGGACGACGAAGGACCGTACTATGGGCGTGATCTCCCCTTGGTGGCGGACGAAAAGGGCCGCTTACCACTTCATCTTGCAGCAATGGAAGGCCGCGACGATGCTTTGGAGGTTTTGCTAGAGTACACTCCTGCTACGCATTATGAAGCTGAAGACTTGGACGGCCACACGCCTTTGTGGTATGCCGGATACTGGCACACCGAGGACCATGTCCATGGTTGCGAAATATATAGATCCGATGACTGTTATGGGAAGCTTCAGCGGAAGATTGAGAGTATGCGTGGTCTTGGTCATCGTCACTATTATGCCTTTGCTGCTGTGGCCTCTTTGCTGGCTTTGGTGGTCATTTTTCGGTCTGCTATTGCTGGTGCCTTTGTTGCTGCTGTTTCTTGGGGTCGTGGCCTCTGTGTGAAGGCGTGGCGAGGCGGCGAAATGGGTTGGCAATGGGCGATGATTGCGTGGCGATATGCCAAAGTAGGTGCCGTAGCAGGTTGGTTGTCCATGCGAGAGGAGTACAGCAAGAGCCATAGTTAGTAGTTAGATTAATCCCCTAAATGTAATAAATCTTTGTACACATATATGTTTACATATATTTATTGATACATGTATAGCCCCCGGCATCATCTGCCCAAGTGCTGTAAATCTGATCTGTCTGTAACTAAGTATACAACTAAATCTTCATGGCTTTAAAATAAAAGCTTCCCATCTCAAAATGATTCCATCATTAATGCTTGTATAGGCCATGTATGCCAATATGCCATTTGCAAAATGAGCAAAACAAAACAAAACATATAACTTTTTTCTTTGACCCCCCGAAAAAACGCCGTATAAAGTTCAAAAAAGCCTAAGCTGTCAATGCTGTGATGACAATAATCATAGCGGCGAGGGTTGTAAAAAAAACAGGTCTCAGTCAAGATACCACTCGTGTTTTTCCCCTCTTTTTTTTTTATACTTTAAAAAAAAAATTGACATTGGCTGGCAAGCAGAGATAATGATCCCATCTGCGCATGCATGTGTCGGCATCTGAAATGTAAATCCCCAAGAATAATTTTCAAATGGCTTGTTGTTGGTACATTGCTGTTGGAAAAGTAGAAGCCGTAGTCATGTTGTTTTGTGTCGTCTATTCGTTGCATTGTCCCGAGGCAGTTTCCCCCAATGTTGACAAACAACTGTGGTTGAGCTCAACTTGTTGACAAGCAAAGCCGCGCATAGCTCGATGCTGCTGCCACAGTTGCATCACAATTTTGGAGAAAAAAAAATTCGGTGGTGACAATGCATTACTCATAGCGGCCCACCTCTTCAGAACGCGAGGGGGTGCCGGGTCCATCCTGCAAAAAAAACAGCATCGTAACATCATGAAAATTTCATGAGACTGCTGTTCAACAGAGTATATGACTCATAAAAACATCCAGAAGCTGTTGTAAAGCGGCTTGCCACTTAAACTCCGGATGACTCTTGCGTTACTTCTTTTTCTTTTTCCTTTCTTTTTTTTCTTCTTTGCTTTTGGACTAGTTGAATATTGACGCAGCCTCAAGAATCTTCAAGAATGCCGAGTTCTGGATCAAGTAGTCGCTGTTCTGGCCAGCAGCCTCCAAGGGTCCTCCCTTGGAAGGTTCTCGAAAGCCACATCCCTGCATCTGCGCAATGATGTGAGCAGCCGCATCACAAGACATGGTCTGTGGCGCCTCAAAGTCGACATCACTCGGTGAGGGAGCGTTCATGTGGCTCGAGTTTGGTGTGACAGGCCCTGTGCTAGGCCCCGTTGTAGAATCGTCCGAGGTAATTGTGGTGTCCGAGTCGTGGCCCGAGGCAGAAGCGCTGCTGCTGCTCTGCTGCTGCATGCTAGCACTCGCCAAAACCGCCAGCTTATCAATGTGAGCATGCTCAGGGAATAGTGTCGCCACGGTAGAAGCCCGTCCCAGGCTGGCAATCGACTCGGCAGTCGCAATCTTGGCGGCATACTGCTCTGCCTCGGTGGCGTCCTGGCCCTTGAACGACTGCAGGAAGTTCTCGACGGCGTCCATGCCGATGCCGTTGTGGGCGAGCAGCATCTTCAGCCGCGAGTTCTCAATGGCGACGTCGCGGGCGGCCTGCTGCATCTCCAGCGTGGCGGCCACGCCTTTGCTCTCGAAATCCTGCAGCTTCCTCTGCATGCCCTCGACATATTCCTTCCGGCGAGCCCGAGACCGGCGTTGGTTTTCTCTGATGCGGATGGCTGCAGCACTTGATTTGGCTGAGCTGTCGGTTTCCTGCTGCATGATAATTAATAAAAAAAGAGAAAAGGGCAAATTTGTGTTGTGGTGTTGTATTTTGCGTTGGTGCGGAAAGGTGCAGATTTGGGGAGAGTGAGAGTGTGTGAAAATTTGGTGACATGCTGCACAAAAAAGCGTGGGGGGGCCAGTGACATGTAGAAAAAAAGAGAGAAAAAGACATACCTTGGCTCTGGGCATGGTGCAAGTCAACTGGATAAAAATGCAGTAGTCAAAATGCACATAAAAAAGAAAAGAATACAAATACAAGAATTGAAGAGAACTGCGATTGAATGGAGGAGAAAATAGCGATTCAATTGCAACGGTGGCGGTTGTTGACAAAACCCATGCAGAGTTAAGTTGACAGGAAAAAACCAGGGTGAGGCAGAGGGAAAGATTTTGTCAGCAGCAAAAGTCGCGTGCGCGCTTCCAGGCCGTCTCCCGTCCACTACTAACACTACAGAGACACTACACCAGCAGATTCTTTTTTTTACTCCATCGTCTGCAGCAACAGACCCCGAATTGAGAGGAAAAAATCTGTCACTAAAGGCACCGCAGCTCCACCGTCGTGGCCCCAATTACGGAGCCGCACTTGTCACCAAACAGGCAATAAAGTCTGCAGGCTAGCGAGGCATGGGAGCTGCGCGTCATCGTCTATTCTGGCCTTTTCATTCGCCTTCGCGGGTGCAGGGCGAGATCGTGCTTCGGTCCGGTGAGTCGGGCGATCGACTTGGGGGCATCATCATCAGGTGCTGGAATTGACATCTCTGGCATCGTAAGCATATGCAGTAGAATAGCAGCAGCAGCAGTAGTTCTGCAGTGACAAACAAGCCGTCTTTCTTTAGCTCGAGACGATCGACTCCATAATTCATAATAAAGAGAGAGAAAGGAAAATTCCAAAACGCCATCCCGCAACTGGTCCCTTCCACCCGCTTAATGCCGAATAAAAAAATAGAAAAAAATAGGAAAAAAAAAAAAGGGACACGCTAGCATGTCAACCGAAGCAAAACAAGCGCCTTTTCTTTTCACCGAAACAGCCTATTCCGCGTCCTCGTTGAAAATCTTTCCACCCCAGTCCCCTGTTGCGCGTGCCACAATTGCTGGACCCCTACTCCTCGACTCTCGTGACAGAGTTTGTAACGCCGCCAAGCCTCTCGTAAATGATCCGGTCGGAGTGGACCCCTCTTGAGGTCGACTTCCTCCTCGTTCTCTGCCTCTTCTGTTGACGGCGGCGGCGTTGGCAGGTCGCTCTGCTTCTCTCCAGAGACAATCCACTCGGCCTGGACGTTTCTTGCGCCCTCGATGATCTCTCCGGCAAAAAGCTTAGCCACTGCCTTGACAGCCGTTGCCACCATCTGCGGCACCGATTGCGAGACAGTTGCATTGACAACCTAGTTGTTTTCTTCTTGTCAGCCAATCGTTTCATTCTGCTTCACTCGTCATGTCCTCTTGTCACTTACCCTCTTTACAACCGCATCGGACAGCTTTGCCGCTCGCCAAAACTCATATCGATCGTACTGCAGCGGGTCAAAAGCTTCCACGAGCATAGCCCTCAATCTTATTTCTTCTTGCTTCTGCTCCTGTGTCCGCGCAACCGCATCCTCCAGCGCCATCTCGGCCTTGTCGTCGTCCTCATCGTCCTCCAGTTCCTTGTCGCCGCCTTGGCCGCTCGCTGTCGTAGGTGCTTTGCCTCCTACTAGACTAGGAGTCTTCTCTGTAGAATCATCTCCCTTTGTGTTCTTTAACCTTCTGCCACGCTTTTTCCTCCCAGCTGTCGCGCTGACCACGCTGCCGCTGACATGCGAGGTCGCATCAACCGATGGCGATCTTGGGTACGGCGAGCCGGCCTCTGGTGGGAATGACGTCTGTCTCAGGGGATGAGTCGGGGGCTGCGAGACGACAGAGCTCTTCCTGCGTTTTCCAGGCGGCATGTTCACATCCATCGTTGACGCTCGTTTCTTGCTTGTAATCTGCATCGGTGACGGGTAAGGAGGCGACATGGCCGACGGCGACGCGGCATACGGAGGGGAGGCCATGTTTTGCGATTCGCTCTGGCGTGTATACCTGCAGCACTGTGGTCCAAACCCTATGCGCTGATGCCTCCGATGGTGATTCGAGAGCTTGATGAAGGAGCTGCTGCTGGAGATGCCGATAGAAGCCCAACCTTGCGATTGCGATAACGACGCAACGCGTTGAGCGGGATATCACGTGATCGAGAGCTCCGCACCACCAGCACGCGGTGACTAAGCTTCATCAGGAATGACCTCAATCAAAAAAGGTTGAAGCATGTGAAGGCCATCTGATAAAGTTCTTACTCCAGTGTTATGACATTCTAATTCAGAGCACACTTTATCAAATATCAATTGAATCTCCCATTTTATTCTCCACAAGTAGTTTTGCTTCTACTCGATGAAACGCAATTAAAACTATCAAATCGTAGGCAACTAGAAATTCCATTAATAGTATTTGCACACACGCGCATACACACATATTCGCCATCGTCTTGATGCGATGACTTCGTCTTTCCCAAAGAGTTAAAAAAAAAATTGTGTTCCCGACCTCTCTTGTATGCGCCATGAAGAAAATTTTGTCGAAAAGGATGTGAGAAAGAAAAAACAAAAACAAAAACACACTGCGTCTTGGTATTACAAACACAAACAAGTCCCTTCCAGGAAGCACCAAGTACCAGAAACTCCAGATCCTCCCAAAGTTTGGAGAGGATGTTTTCCTCTCTCAAAAATAGTAACAAGTGAATAAAAAGAAGAAGTGAAGCCCTCCCAATAATAAAATCATACTACTCCCCATCCAACATCGCATCCAGATTATTTCTCTCGCTTTCTAATAAGTCTGCGGTGACGGGTCCGTTCGTCATCGTGATATCTTTCTTCTTTTGATCTTCGTCTTCGTCTTGATTCGTCATTTCTTTGAACATTTGGTCCACCTTGCTATTGTCGTGCTTCATGCCTTCGTCCATATCGGCGGGTGTCAAGGACCGCCCATGGTCACTCATAGACCTCTCTCTATTGTTCCAGATATCGGGCCCCCACATCTTCTCGGCCTTCTCTCTGCCCAGCTCAGTGCGCGCAAAGATTTCAAGAGCCTTACTCTTGTCTGCTTCCGTCTGCAGATCCATGTCATCAATTTGGCCATGTAGAAGCCGGTCTTCAAGCGACATGGTCGAGTCGTCCGCTGCCAAGTGAGGACCTCCTGCTCTCAAGAAGCTGGGATGCAGATTACTGTCCGAGTCTACAGATCCCATCTTGATATCACTATCTGAAGGCGAGTGAGATTTCTCTTCCGGGTGTCCGTGCGAATTCGCCGAGATGCTCGGAGTTGCCGAATGAGACCCGCGAGGGAAATACGCCGCCGGTCCATATGCCGAATTGTGCGGGTTGGGCACATTGGGCATAGCTGTCGGCGCTTGAGCCGCAGCGGCTGCCGCCTCCGCGTTCGCTGCCTTGCGTCGCAAGCTATTAGCCTTACCTTTCGCATGCTCTGGAAGGTCGTCGGGATTGTCAACTCCGTATTCAACGAGCATCTTCTGTAGCTTCGTTGGACGAGGTTTGCGCGTGCTTAGAGAGACCTGCAGAATCGGCGGTGCTTCCGGCGCGACAGGGCACCACTTGTGGAGCTCTTGGCGGAAGAAATTGGTCTCGTACGACAGTAGAATCTCTGCGCCTTCCAACTTTCGAAGGAAAAATCGCTGAGTTTCCGCCTCTGCTTCTGTCGAAAGAAGCGGGTTGCAGTACTGGGCAATCTTATCTCTGAAATTTTGCGCATTGTCAATGATTTGCCGCAGAACCTCTTCTTCTTCCGGCTGAAATGGCAGGCCTGGTATCTCGTCGGCAAGAGAAGTGAGATCTTCAAGCTTAGGTCGAGCCGCATCGCGGGGGATCTTCATTCGCCAGTCGCATATCGGGCAGGTGTACTTGTCGTCCTCCTTGACCTTGCCACGGGCAATTTTGAGGCATTTGTAATGGTACCTGTTGGCGAATGCGATTTAGCTTTCCTCTACTCCCTTTTGAGGGCACAGTATCAGTACAACTTACCATTCATGACACAACTCGCACTCAATCATCATGCCAGCCTCAATCTTCCGGCATATGCAAAACACTTGCCTCGATCGATCGTCCCATCTACCTGATCCCGCCTCTGGGCTGGCCTCTCTTGACACAGGCTCTCCTGGAAGACGCGGGGTGTCATGGTCAGTGTCGAAACAGTCAGTGTTCCGCTCAAGAACATGTTCTAGGTGGCTTTTAAGAATATGCAATGGCGCATTCGATTTTCCAAAGAGTTTTTTGCCCTTACGCATCCAGTCTTCATGACGTTTTCTCTCATTCTCTAAATCGACGGTGCCAGTCGGCTTGGAATTGAGATCATCTAGCTTTCTAGTAATGTCGACAACTTCTGAGTACTTGGGTCGCTTTCTAAAATCAGGATCGCGGCATCTCTCGGTGAGATCAATAATCTGGAGATGCGCTTCGCGCTGTTTGTGAAGTATCTGATCGACAGCGGCCAGAGTCTCACGAGATACAGGCAGGACATTCGCTTGTACCTGCGATCTGAGTGCCTCCAATTGAGAATAGTGGACAAACTCGGCGTGCGTAAGTTCTCGAGCCTTTGCTTCCCAAGCTTGACCTGCAGCCAACTTGTCATGGTAGTACTTCAAGTGGTCGTTGTAGTTTGGAATTTCGAGCCGCTGCCCTTCTTCAATGATTTCCTGTACATCCGTCATTCCCAGTAATACGGCACGGTTTGTCCTGGCCTTCTCATTCCAGCGTAGCTCTTCAAGTCTCCGAGATAAAGCTTCTAGCTCTGGGGTATCGATATTAAAGCCGCGACCCTCTTCAATCAGCTCTTCAATTGTTTCGACTGGAGGAGGTACGCCCTGTTTGAGCGCGGCGGAGGCATTGTCTTGGAACTGCTTCAAGGCGGAAGCGCGTTCCTGAAGTTGAGCAATTTCAGGACAGTCGAAACCGATGTGCTCTGCCTCTGCAAGCAGCCGGTAAATATTATCTACGTGGCGTTCTTTTTCCTTTTCTTTCGCGTCGTTATTGGCGCTTCCTCGGCGCCCAGTGTTTTGCCAAGCCTTCTCATTCTTTCGGCGGTTTTGTTGCTTCCTAACAATGTAGTTGGTGGCTTCCTCGACCCAGTCGTTGCATCTATCGACAAATTCTTTCAAAATCGGCAGAGAGGCAAGCTCAAAGGGAATCTTTTCGCCTTCATGCAAAATAGCTCGCAAAGTCTTTAGAGAGGGGGTAGCCTCCTCATCTAGAAGCTTGTCATATTTCTCCTCCCACGCCTCGGGTGTATGTGCTTTGTCAGACGCCTTTTGGTATACCGAAGTCATGTCTTCATCGGTTTTCCGGTAGATTAGCGTATGCTCCTCGCCCAAAAGGCGCTTCTCTTCTGGCATGTCGCAGCAGGGATGGCTTCCCGCATGGAAAATACATAGGATTTTGCCTGAACGGTGGCACTTGAAACGGGACAGATATGCAAACGCCTTACAATAGCTGCAACACTGCTCTTCTTCGTCGTGGACGTCAGTGTCATCGATTTTGAAAGTGAGTGGGCAAGCGTCTTCGCTTCCCCCGGTAACCTTGCATCGATGAGGAGATGCTTCGTGATGCTTTGCGAGGAATTCATCTCTCTGTGTTCGTTCCCGTTGTCGTATGCGATCGAGAGCGGGCGCGAGCCATTTAGCTGTTTGAATGGTAAGGCCTGAAGATGCACTTCCCTCGGCAGCCGTCCATAACAGTTCATCGTGCGAAAAGCATGGTTGGCGACGGAACTGCTGCAGTCTTTCAACTCCAGCTTGTCCGAATTTCTCCCAGTCACAAGGGGCAAAATTGACAGCTTCATTGAAGTTGAAGCCGTGGTTGAAGCCGGCGTGGTAAGCCTGAGGAAATGTGATGACCAGCTGACCAGCTCTCTGGTCTAATGCGTAGACGCGTACGCCTGCCTTTTTCAACTGCTCGGGCGTGAGGAGTGTGACGAGCTGAAAGAGCAAGTCTGGTTGAGTCTCAAAGAGCTCTGGCACGGCTTCTTTCATGGCCGTCTCAAACTTCTCTGCATCTTCTCCGGGTATGCCATACCACGTCTTGGTCGCACCCAAGTGTTGATAGTTGGCAGAGTAAGCATAGTGGTCCTCGTTGTGCCAACAAAACGTCGAAAAAATCATGCCCACGTACACCCAGGGCACAGTCATGCCAGAGATGTCAGACTTGATATGTCTGAACAGACTGTCTTGATGAAAAGGGAGAACGTTGAGATTCCATGGATCGGTGGCATATGGGTTATTTGGATGCTTTTCGATAGTGGGAAAGCCGGAACCGTGCGTAGTACAGTGGATATCAGCGCCGTATTCAACTTCAACAGTCTCTTCCAAGTCAGCCACCAGACGCCAGAATTCTCTTTCGACGTCTTCCTCGGTGACGGGCCGGTGACATTGGAGAGTCTCGTCAAAAGGCATCTTTTGCTCGAAATAGCCCTGCTTGAAGTCGTTTGCCTTTTGTTGGAATTGCTTCAATGAGTACAGACCTCCCTCTTCAAACCCAAATTGGCCATCTCCCACCAAGCACCGCGGGCAGTTCCATTCAGCGTCGGGTTTGCGCTTCAACGGAGGGTCAAGGCAAGGGCCGTGATACGCATGGTCACAGGACTCGCAAACAAGCAAAGGGCCACTGTCATCGCCCCGTCCGCAGTTTTCGCATTTTTCTCCGGCGGCAGCGCCTTCTTCCCGGGGGATTCGTGGAACGGACGGGCGAAACACGGTCATGTGCGACCCGGCTACCGTAGGTACGTTGTCCTTCTTGAGACGCTTACTACTGCGCCGGCTGGCGTTGTCGGCATCATCTCTGTCGGTGTCCGCCTCCTTCTTGATTACGTCTGCCGGGCTCCCAGTGCTCAATTGGCGCTTCAGCGCAGCAGCTGAGCTGAGGCCAGCTGGTCGAGCTTCGGGAGTATTCCTCGCAGAAGTGGCAGGACTGTCGTATCGTTTGGGGTCTGGTGTGTAACTCTTATTCTCGCCATTGGTAGGACGATTTACACTAGTAAATCCCGAATTGACTGCCGTGAAACCGCTGGTATTAATAGCCGTAAATCCACCAGACGTAGGAGCTGCCTGCGGTGCGTCGGTCATTGGCGTATCTCGATCCACCTCCTTTTTGTTACCAACGCTGTTCTGGAGGGCATCTGATGCTTGCCGAGCGGGTGAGGCCCCTCGGACACTGCTCGGGGTGTTGGCAGAGGATCGCTTAATTGGTGTTTGTGCGGGGCTCGGTGTCAAAGGGCCGCCGTACTCCTGTTCGAGTTGCTGGTGGACTCCGGGTTTTGCTAGGCGCAGATATTCTTCATAGGGGCAGAGCCATCGTTGGAAGGAGTTCTTAAGCGACGTAGACAGGGATGACATGATCTTGCCACTATAGCCAAGGTCTCTTCCAATCTCAGCCCATTTCTTCAGCTTACACACCTTGTCAAATCCGCCTCTGGATTCGACAGCTTTTTTCAAGCGATACAGATCCAGCGGTTTTTTGTCGACATATGGTAAGCGATGTAGGTTGTTTCCCTGCTGCTTATGAAACTTGGCAAGGCCATCTAGATAGGTAAGATTGGCTCGCGTGCCTGGAGTAATAAAAAAAATTAATAAGCAAAACTGACTCCCAGGCGCTTCTTTTTTGTTCTCTTCTTCGCCTTTCGAAAAGAGAATGTGTAATGGGGAAACTCACTGCCTTCAACAGAATTCAATTCTTGTTTTCGTGTCCGAAAGTGGAATTTCTGTCAATCTGTCAGTCATTGCATCATCGTGCACGCAGCTAGCCCAGCGTATCAAAACGGAGATGCGTACCTCGGTGTCAATTGCGAATTCAGGATTCCATGAATCCGGCGGAATAATCTTGCAAATGCCATATTGAGATGCCTCTGAGGCGATTTTATTGATATACTGCAGGGGGTCACGCCAATCGTCTTCTGTCGGACAGTATGTCGGGGCTTCTGATATTCCATGTGGTCGTGTTTTCTTCTTGAGCGGCTCTCGTACCGCCGTAGGCTGGCCGCGTCTCTCGACAGAGGTCAGATCCAATGGCGCGCTGACCATGGAGCTCAGTGGCACTTGTGGGTTCGAAGGGTGGTAGCCGTTGGAGTTGACTTTGTGCTTCGGCTTGGAGGATGAAGGGGTCGCAGACGCTCCAATCGCAGGCGAGCTGCGCGAACTCGCATTGGCACTACTGGTGACAGCTGCCGCTGCGCTGAGGGAGGCATTCGGGGCCATGGCGCAAACGGATCCCGGCGCTCAGAATTCGGAGGCGACAGGCGAGGTTGATGGCAGGCGCAGGCTTTGGTATTGTTCTCGTTCGATATGAGGAGGGATGAGTCGGCCAGAGAGGCTCATATAAGGAAACACCTATCGTGAGGGCACAATCCGCATCGCATCATGTATGCGAGGGACTATAACGTCTCAGGACCACCAAATCGAGACGTGATCAAAAGGCAGGCCGTGGTGTAGTCTTTTGCCGGGGCCGACACAGAGGAAATAAAAATAAAAAACGAGGCGAATCGTAGGTCGACTAACAGAGGATAAGTACTTCAACGTTGCAGAGGGAAAGACGGCTATTTTTTTTTTAAAACAAGTGGTCAAGCACAGTTGGAACATGGAACATGGCGCCAAGTCCCAACTAACACGAAGGGCAGAGCGCACGCCGCGGGAGAGACATACATATAGGCCACAAACAGCACTGGGGCGTTTGTGTTATCGAGCCACAGAGGACGATTCGATATCAGGGCCAAGGGAGCCGCAGAATCAGAGAGCCAGCAACGGTGATGCGAGTTCTGCAAGTCTCGTTGGCCCTCTGGGTGGTGCAGATGCCGGAGCGAGATTAGCTTTGGAGAGTGGGAAGCGCACGAGTGGGAATATGGGTCGAGGCTTCCGGCGAGAAGGTGCGCAGGACGTTCCTGGCGAGAGAGACGCAGAGAGAGAGCGTCGACGGGACCTACAGGCGCTGGAGTACTGTGCTTGTACCGGTACCCAGTACCTTGCAGTGCCTGCGGGAGCTGCACCGGGCGAGGTACTGGGAACTTGGCCACGGCGAGCTGCTCGTACTTGCCCTGCCGAGCGAGCAGCCGCCAGTGCATGTACTTGGTATGTGCAGCGTACCGGTACAAGTAATACGGCTCAGTACCTCTGTAATGCGCTGCAGCCAGCCCCGGCAGGAAGTAACCAGCCAGCCAGATGGTCCGTGTGGGTGGGACCAGCCATCAGGCAGCCAATGGCTGGCCGCTGATTCGATGGATCCCAGGCGCTTTTTAACTGGGCAAGTACCGCTGCTACGCCGTATGCGGCCTATTGCTCTGCGATTTGTCCTGCGAGCGCGGTATGGGATACTTTGAGCCACAACTGCCCACAGGCAATTCCGCCCGTGTGTTTTTTGCGGCGACAGGTACACGCAACTTGCGGAGACTACCAGTGGCTCCCGACCAGGCCTCCCTCAGCCCCGGAGGCTCCCTGTCGCGTCCAGTACTCGGTACCTTGCCTGCTTGGAGGCTGCTCGGTACCTGTACTTTATATCCGTGCTTGAATTAGAATCTCTGCCGCATGATGGAGCCAGCCATTGATGGAGTGCATCCAGGCGGGCTCTTTCAGGGCCTTTTGGCTCGCTCTGCGGACGATCCGGTGCTCTCAGATGCTCCTCTTTTGGCTGCGTCTCTCTCGCTCTCGGGCCCGCTGCAGTGCTCCCACCGGAGGCACCGATCCCGACAGAACAGCGCGCAGAGGCACAAGAGGCAGCGCATCGCACGGAGGGGCGACATTTGCAGGGAGGCAGCCTCGAGCCATCCAAGCAGCGTCCATATAAAGACTTTAATGTATAAACACCCGTCTCTAGCAGGCATCGGCTGCTTTTGACTTTTTCTCTCTCTTTTGCATTTTTTCTCCTGCGGCGTTTGCAATGGCGCCCTAGGCGGCGATGGAGAACATGTAGGTACAAGTACGAGTACAATATCGACCATGCAAGTGACACGCCCCACTGAAGACGACATCCGGCCGGCCTGGCTTTAGCAGTCTCCTACTGAGCCGCTTGTTTGCTCGCAGCCTCCCGCTATTTTATGCCCGAGGTTATCACTAGCAGCAGTTTAATTTTGCAAATAGAAGAAATTTATGTGGGCTGCGTTGGTGAGAAGGCGACTAACTATTGCATTAGCTCCTTTTTAGTTCTCATAGTCCGTAAAGGGCATCACATGTATCGTGGATTCCGCCTCTTGAATATTAGATATTCAATATTGTCAAAGAGGCAGAGGATGGCAGAAGATGGTTTATCATTAGCAGCTTGCCCATAGGATTGCTGGATAGCGGAGCAACTATCATGCGAGCTGAGGAGTTGTCCGGGGCGATGGAGGCGACACGACAATTTAAATGCTTATCCGCAGCGACACAATACCGAATTTCCGGAAGCACGTCGGTCGTGCGTCGAGTCAGCTGTCAAATCCTTCAGTACTGTATTCAAGAAAAGCCCATCAGCAATGCAATGGGCGCTTTTCCGCTATAAAATAGGAGAAGGGAAAAAGACACGGAAAATCATTGTCGCGCCCACAGATAATTAATCAGAAAACGCCGTCGTTGGATTTAACCATTTACCAGTGCTTCGTGCCACTGCTCATATATGCTCCGGCTAGCTTCCCTCTGGCACTGCTGACCTCGCCACGCCCATAAATTTCCCTCCTCAGCTAGAGGAGCAAATCTGATATGAGTGGTTGCACCGACCAGGGTGAGGCCCATGGGGGGCAGCTACCGAGCCAATCACGCTCCGATGAGGTTGAATGGCCGTGTCCACAACCAGTAACTGATGCAGCAGCCTCATGCAGCAGGATCATTTCAGTGCAGCGATGAGACATGCTGGTCAACGCAACGCGGGAAGATGAATAAAAAATCGATAAATAATAAGTGACAGCATAAACAGGAATATGAGCTTACTAAAGTGGTAGCACTCGGGCTGTGCTACTGTAAGTATCGTCGTAATCCCAGCCGCAATGCATTCGCCCAGATACACGGCGCTCAATATAGTAGCGGCGCTATTACTACGACACCAAATGCACCAGAGCAATAAAAGGAGGTCTCGTGTCTCGCGAGAGCGGCCTTTGCACGCGCCTTGCCTTTTCCTTTCATTGTTTCGAGCCCAGATTACCGAACCCGCGATCCGCGCAGGAAAAAAATCCCCCACTGAGTTGGTGCCGTCATCACCCCACCATCAAGAGTTGAGCCTCGCTGTTTGAGGCACAAGCGAAGCAAATCTGCCTGGATCATGGTTCAGGGAATCCCTGACAGCGAATGATCATCAGGAACATACACATCTGCATGCCATGTATACGTCAATGGCTTCTATGACCTAAAAATGCTAATAAAAACGATACAAGATAGTCCAAAATATGCGCAACCCTAAATCATTACTTTCGCCAACAACGCCCAGCCTAAAGAAGCTCCGGAAACCCCCCATTGGCTCTGTCATGAATCCTTCGCAGCCAGCCTCTTCTTCTTCTTGAGCAGCTTCTCCACCTCGCCAGCTCCGCGCGTCCGTAAACTCAGTTCCTTGATCATGTCTCCCCATCGTATCTTTCCGCCGCATGATGGGCATTCACAACTATTTGGTAGAATGGCATTGGGATCGTCATCACTGGCCAAGGCACGCTTGCTCCAGCAGTCAAGATGCCCCATTGCCTCGCAACCATCAGTGGGACACATTGCATATAAACCTTGGTCAGGCTCCATCTCTTCATGGCAGTGGATACATTTGCCCTGCCTCTCGAATGATACCACGTTGTGAGCCTTTTCGATATACTCCTTCATCGGCCAGTAGTCTAGTGGCAAAGAGTGAATGCCCCGTGATGTCGTCGACAAGTCATCAGCGGATGAGCCAAAGTCGCCGAATACCTCTAGGCCGGCTCGAACGGCCGTCTTGCTTGTCTTTACCCGGTCCACCCAAGCTTTATGAGCGTCTTCGCTAAAGAAGTGCAAGTTCAATGGCCATCTTGAGAAGCTGGGTACGCTCGTCAGAAGATGGAGGTTGGGAATAATGGAAGCAAGAGTATGTGGCGATCGTTTTGGCATGCCATTCTTTTTCCGCCGAGTTGCCACTGTAATGCGATCTTCTTTTGGTATATGAAGTGTAAGATGCGGGTTGTTTAGCGCCCATCTTGTAAAGTCAGTATCAGCTTGGGAGGCGCCTCGAGATGCAGGGTAATCAGGATTTACTAGGACCTACTCAAACTTCAAGGCTGCCACCGAGCTCGGGAATCCAGTGACAAGCACAATCATCTCCCAAGGCCGAAGGCTCTCGCGCGATGTTCGCACCGCGCCACCTTTGACCTCACCATTGTGCTGTTTGAGCCGTCTTGGTGGGTTTGGCGTGGATCCCACATATATCGATGCGCTTCTCACCGTGGACCGCAAAACGTAAACAGCATATAAAGCAGGTAGAGGCTTAACCAGGCTTGACATGCCTAATCGTTTTCACTGCATGGAATTCGAAATTATTATGCAGTCTCAGCGCCGATATTGGGCGTGCTATATTTATGTAGGGGAAAAGACTGCTGATAAACGCGTTCCGAAGTGTTTGCTTTAGCAACGGCTAGATATGGTGACTAAGCACGACCAGACAGCGACAATAGAATCTATTTAGGTGGGATGTACTACAGTAGAAGGCTGAATGAGCATCGCTATTAATCATATAAAATCAATAGTAAACTCCACTTAATAGCTTAAATACATCATCATCATTTGACCATAAAGATGTGATGAAACACTAAATGACGACGGAGTAGCGGCCGCTAGGGGGGGTGGGGAGTGATGTATTGAACCAGATAGTAAGTATGATAATTCATTCTCACTATATCGCTTTACCAGTAATAGAAGAGAAAGACGTGCTTCACACGAGTAAGTCCTTAATAATATCTTAGAGCATTACATTTCAGTTTATGAATCTGATGGAATCTGGAGCTAGCACTACACAGATCATATCCGCCGTTCTTTCTATAAAGCAGATGCGCATTATGCTTTTATTGTACCCAAGGTATATAGAAGATGTGACTGTATTATTCCCAACGTGCTTCTATGCCCTTTTTTAAATTGAATCACTCGTAATTCTATTGGGCTCGGTAATCATCTAGTTTCAGGCCGTTCAAATTTTTCCAAATAACATCAATCACCGGCTCAACTATACCTTTTATGCTGCAAGGATGACGGCTTGGCCTGGTATTCGAATACCAGGACGGTGTTTTGAACCCCAGCAAAGTCGACTTCAACTGCTTTATACTTCGGTCGGAGAAGGATACTAGAAGTTGATGTTCATTGAGATTGTGTTTGTCCATTTCTTTGATGAGTGAGCCGAGAAGTATAGACGAACATTCAAATGTGCAACCCTTTTTTCCTTTAATGAGATCTTCACGTAATTCGCCTAGTGAGCTTAGAATGTGATACAGCGAGTTTGATCGTTTTCCCTCAATGTCACCTGTATCATAAGTCAGCCTGTCCCCAACATACAATGTTATAGCCTCTTACTCAATAATTTAGGCGGTAGCGGCAGACACATGGTATCGAGCCGTTTTTCACTCTCTTGCATTGCCAGCTCTGTCATCTTCTCGAATATAGCAGCTTTCGAAAAGACCCATGACACGAAGAGCCAAATAACACACTCTCGACCGTATTCATTTGGCAGCTTAGAGATGAGCTTATCTATCCAAATATGGGCAAAGAATTCAGATATCTCGTAGCACTTGTAATAGTCTACAAGAATAGAAAGCTGTGCCAATGTGTCCAGATCAACAGAATGAGGTACTTTCCGATGATGGCCATGAATAATGTTCATCAGAAGAAGAAACGCCTCTGTGTTCCACTCCGTTGCTGTTATATCATAACTCACTTGTAACTCGACGGAACCAGCGCTCTCTTTCCAACCTCCGCATAGCATAGCACTAAAGATAGGCGACGCGAGACACAGGTGCCGTGAAGAGAGCCGAAAGGTTACTGCTTCAGATTCGCTATTCATCTCCATTAGTGCAAAAGATTCCAAGTGACTGCTCATCTGATATCGCTTATTACATAGCGCCATTACCGTCACCGACACCGACACCGACACCGTCACCGACACCGTCACCGTCACCAGCGATAGATTGGATTACTTACTCGGTCCCATTGGATTCATTTGAGCTGGCTAGGGTGGACTCGGATATAGACTCAAGTTCGGATTCAGGTTCCTCAAAAACGCCAAAAAGGTTTCCGGCCTTTTGGGGGTCGACTCGATTGCCTGGCGTGGATGAGCTCCAGACAAGTTCCTGCAGATTTGGCCGTCGGAGCGTTAAAAGCACGTCCCCACGAGGATCCAGTTCATAAGATGGGCCCGGCATGCTGTGGTCGAATAGTATAAATATTTAGAGACGAAAACACTTCTCAGCGCAAGTGAGGGGAATTGTGAGGTTCAACAAGATGATTGTCGGCATAACGCAATAAACCCCCTCATTCCAAGCCTCGAGGCGCATTATGCATGGCCAAAGGGTATACAAAAAGAGTTAATTTGAAAAGTATCGACACACAGAAGGGCATGATACGCACATCTGATCGGCTAAAATACCTCGCATATGCTGTTCATATTTTAAATTCATGCGTGTATTTTCATTTACCGCCCCTGTTTTTTTTTTTTTTTGGTACCTAATACTGCATGTCATTGGTACTAGCAGTTCAAAAGGATGGCTGCCTGCCGTGTCGAAAAGTGATTCGTCCAACTCACCTCCCCATCAGATAAAGAGCAAAGCTTTCTAAGACAAGATCGTACAGCATCCTTTTCTGGATAATCAAAAGAAATGAGTGCTATACGATGATGATTTCACTGACATTATATATATATGTGCCCATGAGTGGGTTTTGGTAAACAAGACATCTACAGATTTGAGACTTGAGAGGTACGTGCTGAGATGGACACTAAGCCACTTTTGACAGAGATGCAGATCCTAGTTGGATGGTGACACCTTTTACGGTAGTTTGTTATGATAGAATATCATATCTAGAAGGTAGAAGCGAGTAGTCTCTGGATAGTGCAAGTATCATTAATGGAGTCACGGCCAGCAGATTAAATATCCAGTATAGACAGCATTCTTCCAATTACACTATAATTGCCTATAAATATGTAGTTCCGAATAAGTTGCCCCTAATAATTCCGAATTGTTTTCTCCACAAACTCCCTAATGATTATATATGTAAAATTTATAACAGACCCTGCTTCTGTAAATCGTAATAGACCTTCTCCGGCATAACATTTCCTTCGCCGTCCTCCATCTGCACGACACTGCCGTCGTCAATCTTGCCCCTCCTCTTCTCCTTCTGAATCTTCTCCCACAGTCTCATAGCCTCATCAATACCGGTGATATCTCTGAATAAGCTGGTGTTGGCGATACCCAGACACTTCAAACCATACACGTGGCGTGCCTCGTTGAAATGCTTGTCAAATGCACGTCTACCCATGTAGACGAAATTTCCGCAGATTTCACAAGGAAATTCCACGCCCAGTCCGTGTAATCGATACAGCCAAAAGGGAATGGGCTTTCCGTCCCATGCCAAAGGAAGTTTGAGAGGATTGTAAATCTTCTCTTCGCCGTCTTCTCCTTCGCCGTCTCCCTCCTCCGTCGGCTCGTGTCGGGTTTCAGTCACGTTGAGAAGGTTATCCAGCTCCTGCTGGCGTTCTCTTTCTGTCATACCCTGTTTACGCTCAACGTTGACACGGGTGTCGCCTCGCTCAGTGCTCATAGCGCTAGCCAATCGCTTGACTCTGTATTCACGTTCTGCCACAGCTCGCTCTTTTAGTCTAGTCGCAGAGACGGTCCCTTTCCCAGATCCATTTGTCTCAGGCTTAGACTCTTGTTGCCGCTGACTTCGCTGCTCGGCAGCCTTGATGTGCTTTCGTCCCGTGAGATGGTTCTTATAGACGTTTTCGTTGCTGAATTCTTTCTCGCAATCATCGCACCATATGGCATCTCCCGTTCGCTGTTTCGTTGATGTCAAAGCTCCCTGCTCCAGACTCCATCCCTCTGCTTCATCCTTGGCCCAAACCTCTTCGAATTCCTGGTCGAAAGTCTGCATAACCTTATCCACGTTCTCCAGCGGTCGAGTTCGTCTCATGAATGACTCGAGATAGCCACTCAGATCGCCGACATATTGGAAATACTGATCTGTCAATTTCTCGTTTCGCTTAACACCTGCGAAGCCAGGGGCAAAGTTGTCAAACAGCTCCAGATACTGCAGATATGTTAAACGTTTTACGTTTGGCAAATTTAGGAAAGCTTCGTGGCAGGTGTTCAGATCAAAGAATCTTCCATAGGCTTCTTCTCCGGAGAACAGAGAGTCGACAATGGACGGCAAGGGCTCTGATGGATCGCCATGTCTTGACAACTTGTATCGCTGCTCGGAGTTCTCTGCTTGCTCGTTGGGGTATCTTGCGTGATGGTCTCGAACGTCCTTCCACTGACGGTAAAACTCTTCGAAGGGGTCTCCACTGCCAATCTGCTGGATCTCTTGCGCCCTGTTGCCGGATTCGTCTTTGTAGATGTTAAGCAGATTCTGGGATTGCGCTTGGATCTGGTCTAATAGCTGTGCGACTTCGTGATCGCGATTGAGTCTGTCGCGGATCTGCACCAGGATATGTCATTAGCTACGAAGAAATGAAGCCACGGGTTGGGAGAGCTCACATGCTTGGGGTCCTCACGGATACGATCCGCGATGCCCTGTTCGAGGCGCTCCAGGTCCTCATGGATATATCGCTGTTCTTCCAAAACTAACATCGTGTACCTATATCACTCTGGGAAGAATAAGTGGTAGAAAAGAGGAGAAACAGGCGAGGTATCAAGAGAGAATCGCTTCCAATCAAGATATCAGACAAGTTGATTGTAGCGTTTGATGACTCCATAAAAAAACACCAAAGCTGGTCGCGTTTTGGGAAGCCGGGGGCAAAAGCGGCTTATCAATATAGCCGGAGTATTACCGCCACTAGAATCGTTATCGATCGAGCCAAAAGTTTTAGAGCCCAGATTCCCCAACTGCTAACCTGACTTCATCCCAAAGCTGCCGACAGGTTCAGCAAATATTTTATCCCGTTATTACACCAATACACATATTCGCATCATGGCTGAAGGTGCCGGAGGAATTGACCGCAAGGCGGATGAGAGGATGGAATTCTCCACCTCCAAAGAGGTGACGGTGCATCCGACCTTTGAAGCAATGTCGCTGAAAGGTAACTGACCTACTGCTACCGCCTCTGCCAGCACTGCGGGCCTTGTATCGCTCATTTGAAGTCGCGCTGACGAGAATCCTCTAGAGAATCTTCTTCGCGGTATTTACGCTTACGGTTACGAATCGCCTTCCGCCGTTCAGTCGCGAGCCATTGTCCAGATCTGCAAAGGACGCGACACCATCGCACAGGCCCAGTCTGGTACCGGCAAAACGGCCACCTTCTCGATTAGCATGCTGCAGGTTATTGACACGGCCGTGCGCGAGACTCAGGCCCTTGTCCTGTCTCCCACACGAGAACTGGCCACCCAGATCCAATCGGTCGTCATGGCTTTGGGCGATTACATGAATGTGCAATGCCACGCCTGTATCGGAGGCACGAACGTTGGAGAGGATATTCGAAAGCTGGATTACGGCCAGCACATTGTATCAGGCACACCCGGACGAGTTGCGGATATGATTCGACGACGCCATCTCCGAACGAGGCACATTAAGATGCTCATCCTGGATGAAGCAGACGAGCTCCTTAACAAGGGATTCCGAGAGCAGATCTATGATGTTTACCGTTACCTACCACCCGCAACCCAGGTTGTGGTCGTCAGTGCCACCCTCCCCTACGATGTCCTCGACATGACCACCAAATTCATGACCGATCCCGTCCGAATTCTCGTCAAGCGAGACGAACTTACGCTCGAAGGTTTGAAGCAATACTTTATCGCTGTGGAGAAGGAGGACTGGAAGTTCGATACCCTGTGTGATCTTTACGATACGCTCACTATTACTCAAGCCGTCATCTTCTGCAACACTCGCCGGAAGGTTGACTGGCTCACGGACAAGATGCGTGAGGCAAACTTTACTGTTAGCTCCATGCATGGCGATATGCCGCAAAAGGAGCGTGATAGCATTATGCAAGATTTCCGACAGGGTAACAGCCGAGTGCTCATCTCGACAGATGTTTGGGCACGTGGTATCGACGTTCAGCAAGTCAGTCTAGTTATCAACTACGATTTACCAAGCAACCGAGAAAACTATATCCACCGAATTGGTCGTAGCGGACGATTTGGGCGTAAGGGTGTTGCTATCAACTTTGTCACTACAGAAGACGTTCGCATCCTCCGAGACATTGAGTGTATGTGCCAAGATGTCCACATTTTCCATTTGACAGCAACTAACATGACTCAGTGTACTACTCGACTCAAATTGACGAGATGCCGATGAACGTCGCAGATCTCATCGCGTAATTGACTCTCCTTCTGGCACAGAAAAGATGCATAAGGGAAAAGTATAACTACGGGCGCAACATAATTGGGGCAAAAACAGAGCCGAGGACCAGGGGCATGCCCGGCTCTTTAATTGTGGAGGAAAGGGGTAGCAAGTTTAATCAGGTGAGCAACATTCCTCCTCGTGACATTCTGTTGATTTCGCTAATAAACTTGAATGCGCAGATTGGTATTTTTTTTTTTTTGAACCGAGTCGTGTTTGGATGATAGCTATGGGTTTCATTCAGAGTATTATTCTGCAATTTCACCGAGTACCAGATGTATCAATCAATAAAAGCTCAAAGAAACACGCCGCATTGGTAACACATTGGATCGGATCGTAGTTGCACTCGTAGTATCTCTCTCATCACAATCTTTGTGCCTCGACTATGTCTATGTCTAATGGTTTGTTGATGCCGTAAAGAGCAATCAGCAACATCTTGCTGATACCCCTGCAAAGGGATAAATCGTCCTTTACCTTCTATAGGCCCCCTTCCTATAAGGAGGCATTGAGACAATGAGATCTGAGAGTTCATTTCCTTGGGCGATATTCATTTGTAACGAGATTATGATTAGCTAGTCATATGGGTAATCCAGCCACTAGTACCCGGGTTGCAAGTATTTATTGATACATGTCTGCTTCGAAGAGAGGGGAGTTTGCCGTGAAGGGGTGGCAAACAGTGTTGTCTATTTCATCAATACACATGGCCTTTATGAGGGTTAAGAATGCTGTGAAAGGCCCTTGGCGCCAGGACATTGATAAATGGAGACTTTAAGGATAAACAAGGCGAATAGGAGGTTGATGGTAGCCAATCAAGTGATGTTATCTGTGATAATTGAAGGCCTCAGGGAGGGTTAAAAACGCTGTGAAATTTTGCGTATCACATGCAAATATGCACAAGGCAATGTATGTCACTATATTTAGAAATAGTCGATGACCTTGGGGAGGGTTAAAAATGCTGTGAAATTAGATAAATGGCCGGCATCATACCCGAGCGAGCGTCAACCACACATCTTTGAGGTCGTTGTGAGGGAGCTTCATTGGCGGAGTGTACGTCATTGCATCATTCCCGTGTTTACATGCAATAGGCAAGATACGAAGTTGTTTGAGGCTCAAATCCAGTTGGGAAGCACTGCCGAATCATGAGTTTGTTAATGTTTACACTGCACTCCGGATGTATAATTGGTGCATCGCCATCATTCAGTCGGCATGTGAAGAAGGCATAATGTATGCCAGTGACTTGTCATCATCAGATGTAATCAAAGAAACTTTGAAATAGAAGCTATAGGTTACCAAAAATAGAAAAAGATGAATAAGATGCTCGTACAATCGCTGCCAGTGAATCATCAAAAAGCACCATTTCGCTTTCTACACTCGGTAACGGTCTCAGATTAATGACTGACTCCTCAGCGTCGTATAAGCAGCTGCCCAGCGCTGTCTACCTCCAACCCCCCCATTGATGAGAACAAGCCTGGTATTATATATTAAACTCTATTTTAGATCTCCGCGAAATGAGAGACGTGTAATTAGAACCACGGGAGAAGGAAAAAAAGAATATGCCCCCCTGTATTGTAGGAGATTGCATGTATGTCATAAAGATACAGATTTAGATAGAGCTCCTGCAAAAGTTCCACTTCATTTGACATATGATAGACTATCATCCTTACATTTGAGTTCTATTGGTAGCACTGCTACATTTTTCATCTTTTCAAGTGCCGATAAAGAATCTCGCGATAATTGGTGCCATGGGTACGCAATTGGCATGTCGCTTCGACGTTCTACAGGCGCATCGCCAATTTGGGCAGGTAAAATCTCAGTTGAAGGGTAACATATAAATGGGTTACCGAGAGTCTTCCGTGAACAGTCATTACTATAATTTTGAGATTGATTTAAAATTATCGGCTTTTTATAGCTTTCCATGTCAAAGGGGTCGTCATCCTTGCGGTAGTATCTCGACTATAGCGTAGAAGAGGCATGTGATTGTAGTATATCGATACACGTATTCGCGGCACAGGTTGACGATGCTCATTTCCCGGCTTCACACCCACATCCCGCACCCTACACCACCGCAAAAAATAGTACAAACCAACACAGTTAATTTCCAAAAGTTCAAATTATTCACCACTAATGATGGACTTCGTAAAATCGTCCTCGCGTGTAACGTGACAGGCGATACTTCGCAAATTCGGGATCAGGTCCCGGGTAGTGAGAGTTTGCAGTCCAAGACATGTGCGCGTGCACCAACGCCTTATTACGGTAACTGTTGATGCTAATCTTAATTAATTAACTGCGATATTGCATAGCACAACTTGTGATCACACGACATGCATCCAATAATACCATCTCGAAAGGAAAAAAAAAAAAAAAAAAAAAAAAAAAGATGCTATAGCCTGGGAATGAATGATGGGCGCCTATCTCGGGATTGTGTCTGGCGCGCACAGCGCGAATGGAGGTGATACTAGTGCTGCACCTCAATCCACAGGTTCGACAGATTTGAAATGAAACATCCATGGATGTTTGTTGTGAGACACACTGTAGAGTAGAGTAGAGTAGCATTGCTACACCATTCTTGGTTGTGTACAGTAGCACCGGCAACACCTACATATCCCCCCATATAGTAGGCATCTCCCCGCGTGCAACGTCATTTTAAATGACGACTGCGACACTACCGCGTATCCTTCCTGGTTTGAGCCTCATTCTTGAAAATGCATGGCGCGCGCTATATCGAGCAGGCCCAAGATTATTCGCTACCATGGCCGGTTTGCTGGGTCCCGAGGCGGCAAACGGTAAGTTTTCCCGCTGCTTCCATGCTCCAAGATCACACCAAGCCTCGTGGGAAAGGGCTGAGATGTGAGTCTTGATTTGGGCGAGGTACGTACTTTGTGCTTCGTATTAGCCGTGGCAGTACTGACCTCTTCACGTTCACCTGAAGACATTTCCCATGTGGAGGGCCTGATTGTAGCAGCCATCCACAGCACAAGCATTGGCAATTGTTCGGAATAATGAGATATGCCAAGCCCGTTCTCATAGTCGCCCAAATCCTGCAGAGAAATGGGAATGGCAAATGAAGGGCATCTGCCACTTTAAGCCTTACCGAGCCAAGTTCTACCCTGCGGAGCTGCTTGACAAAGAACGGATACCGAGATTTGTTTCGCCGGGTGGGTAGCAGCCCCTCTCCTTACGGGGACTCGGGATCGCTCGCCGTCGCAATGTCGTGTATGCACAATACCGGTCTATAGACACGTGAAAGTGGAAATAGGACAACTGCAGAGAGCGAGAGCAGCAACAGCAGCAGCAGCACAAAAAGAGGCAGGGAAACACCCCCTGGACCAAGTGTTTGAAGGAGGCGGGAGGTAGCGCTGCCAAAACGCTTGACAGGTCAAATTCTTGCAGTGATTGACATGAGCCGTCCAGCGTAGCATGCTTGTAGTGTTGTAGTGGCGTTACAGGAGCATCAATCTGCATCGAGTTCCAGAAAGTCATCGTGGTATCGCTTCCTTATCCACCCACCACACACGGAATTAGAGACAGTGCAGGAGGAGCCTACAGTATGTACAGTAGGTATGCCTGTCCTCTTCTTTCTCGCCTAACCTCGATGTCTGCACCGGCAAATTTGCCAATGTGGGCCGTGAGGTCGCATTCTGATTAATCTGCATATATTAAAGATTTCCAACAACGGAGCAGGCTCCGGGTTGCTGGGAGAGGAAGCCAGCATGGCCATCAAGCTTGCCGACACACATGTACTCCGTATGAGGAGGAAGCACAAGAGGTCGCTTCGTTGATTTTGCTTGTTTCGGCCTAGGTGGCCTGGAGCTCTTGGAGTTTAATATCCGCGGTCTTGCTAGTACAAGACGAGTATGGTAAGCAGCAGGTTCGCTCGGTGTGTTGCTCCGCCGTGGCTCTTTTCGGGTTGGGACATGTGGGAGACGCCGAGCTGCGACAGGGCTGGTCTGTGTGCTCGTTTGCTGTAGTACTCGTTTGCTGCACTCGTTCTGATGCGCTGTGGCCAGCTGAGAATGCGGCTGACGATAATGTTGATGGCCAACTGCAATCTTCATCTGCGAAGAGAGAAGAGAGCCCAATTGAGGTGAAAGCTGCAAGACAATCGAGGGCTGTAACAAGCATGCCTTTTTTGTGAAATGGGATCATTTCCCGGGATGGTCTTCCTGAATTAGGTAGGACCCATATTTGACGCTGTGGATATTATCCATCCCATCTCAAGGGTATCAAACAAACGCCAAGAAGTTGCACCGGCGAACCATTGCAGCCTGATTGAAGAGAACAAAAGCGTACCGCTTGCAATGCCGCGCAATTGATCGCCATCTCTCTCCGTTTCCTGTTTTTGACAGCACAATCAAGCGCAGCAAGGCCAGCAAGCTGGGGAGATGTCAGAGTGGTGGTTCGATGTTTCTGGCTCGTGATCCTTGCCATGGGTTTTGAAACGGGAGCCCATCGGGACAGGTCCCTCTACCCAATACTGTGTACTGCAAGGCCTGATCGGAAAAACTCTTTTGTCGCCTAAAGCCAGCCTGTCCAGATTGAGAAGCCCTTGCCCTGGGCATGTTCACGCAAGGTCACAGCCCGAGAGCTCGTAAGGTGCTATCTATACCATGTACTGTAGGTATTAGTATCACCATCCACTGGCCGGGGCAAAGCAGCATATTGGTGCTAGTACAAAGCGGGTGGTATGATATTGATTGCCTGACAGCAACGAAGAAAAAGAGAAAACAAAGGCCCCCATATCGAGCCCGCCTGTCTTCCCTCAAAGCATCCAATCCGGCCTCGTGTGTCGCAGCATGGATGAGCCGCACCAAGGCACAACAAAATAAAAAGTGCTGTGCAAGTAGCTTCTGGATACGGTGACTGCCATGGGTGGTGATGAGATGAGGATCGCAGACAGGCAGCAGCCAAAGGCAGCCTAGCCCAAGGAAAATAAAATGATGATTACGACGGTACCTACAGTAGCACAGCATGTCGTGTACCTGTGCGATCCCGAGGTCACTGCCGCGCCGCCGCGGGTTGCTGCACGGTCCCTGCGCGGTCCCTGTGGGTGGCCGGTTGGCAGTGCGCCTCGACAGCCGGTACAAGGAGCATACCTGGCCAGTACTCCCTCGGGAACCAGGTACGAGCACACCCGCGTGGTAACATCTCACTTCCGGAATGTACATCCGTACCTGCAGCGCCGGAGCAGGGATGCGAATTGCTCGGCCTTGAGCTTTTTTTTTTCTCCCTTCATTCTTTTTTATTCTCTTTTTTTTGTGGTCTCGTCTCAGTGGTTGGAGGGGTTGGAAAACTGGCCCCCCGACCGAGGGATGGATAAAGAGAAGAGATGAAAAGCCTCAATCTGCCTGTACTCGGACTTCCCTGCAGGGCGTGGCATGGCTGACATTGGACGAATTGGTCCAGCACTGCATGCGCAATCAAGGCACTGCTGCAGTGCTGTATCAGCACGTGCGGATTTGACTCCATGGTCTGCTCAGCTCGGCCCAGCTTAGTGCATGCTGCAGCACAGAGCAAAAGTGTGTGCAGCAGTGATTCTGCATCTTCCGCTTACAGTATAAAGGTGAATCGCAGCTGATCGCCATGCCATCGCCAATCGGCACGACGACCGCCCGCCAAAAGGGCTAAGAAACAGGACCGCGTGTGGCCTGGCGCTTGGTCTAGAGGGCGCTTGGACTGCACTGCGCAATATCTGCCCAAGCGCTGGGACCGTCCAGAGGCCATCTCGCCACGCTCTCCAGGCCAAGCCCAAGCCCAAGCCCATCAGCCTGTGCATACTTGTAGCCTGTGCATACTGTATGCTGGTTGCTGGAGCTGGTGCTGTGGTCCTTGGGTCCCTCCCCTGGGCCTTGGTCCCCCTGGTCAGCCAGCAAACCATCGAGTGCCACTGCGCAAAGGAAAAAAACTCTCCCCGCTGGCCTCTATTGGGCGGTCCGAGTCCCCAGCCGCTTGGAAGCGCGAGAAGGGACCCGAGTCTGCCCAAGTGGCGTCCGGGATGCTCACCCCTGGCCGGCGTGCCTTTTGGTCTTTGGGGAGCCACTCAAGGTTGCCCGCACCGCTGGCTCTCTCTCCACGCCGAGAGGCCACTAAACAAGTGGCTACGGGGGCCAATTCAGGGAGCACGAGCACCCAGGGCCTGTGATGATGCCGTCAGGGTTTTTTTGCGGAGTTCCGCGTGGCGAGGGAACGCCCTCTGCTGAAGAAGAAGAAGCAGCACTTTTCGGCTTTACGTGCATTAGTATCTGTTGAACACCCATTGTTTGTGGTATGTATTACAGCTATTACATCCAGAAGGTGCTGTAAGCTGCAGGTGTTCACACGAGCCTGCCGCAGATGAGGTGAGGTGAGATTTGATGCGGTTCACGTTACGTTATGCTAGTGAGATAAGGCTTTTGGACTGATTGCAGCTCTGCGTGCTAAGAGCTCGGGTGCTGCTAGCGACCTGTAGCGTCAGACCCTACAAGTCTAGGTGCTATTAGGCGCCCTGTCGACATTGACCAGAGTGGCGACGGTAGCCACAGGTGGTGCCTCGTACGGAGGAGGTTGCGGATATCGCAAATCGGGATGCTAGCCGCGACGTGCTAAGAGCCCCAGTAGCGCGCAAAGTTCAACGAGCTGCCCGCTCTTCTGGAGCCCTCTTCTGGAGCCCTCTCCTGGAGCCTGCCTTCTGGAGCCTACCTTCCGGTAATAGTGGCGACCCAGACCGGCAAGGCACTGTACCAATGCAGCTGCTACAGTACAGGTGCAGTAGCAGTAGTCTGGCTTGTCTGGTGCTAGCCATCACTGCTACCGCTACCGCTGCTACTCGTACTACTGCTATACTACTTGCTGCTAGAGGTGGTACTAATCCGCGCCTCCACCACCCTGCCAGACTGCGCTTGTGCTGTGCTGTCTGTGCTGTACCGCACACACAGCCTCCATCTCCCGTCGTATCTGGCACGGCAGCCGCTGCACCAACGCCCGAACAACTGCGGCTAGCTCTGGCTGCTAACGCTGCTGGCCACTGGTTAGTACCTCAGTTCGGCACCAGGCACAGTGCCGCTATTAGCTGCTAGCTCAACTGCCCAACGGGCCCCCTGGTCGCCGTAGCATGGACGCCGACTCGTCGTACCTGGCAGCTGGTAACCGCTATTGGGGCCAATCTGGGATGGGATGCTGGTGGCTCTTTTTTCTCGCACCCCCGCCGCTCTCCTTGCAATTTGTAGCCGATGGGCGGGTTCGTTCCCTTCCAGTTCCGGCTCTTTGGCAGTTCGAGTCGGGGGCTCTGGGCGGCGACAGTTCCCTAAAATTACCAGGCCGGGGGGAGGGTCCAGTGTAGTTGAGGACCAGGTACTACTACTAGTAGGTAGCAGGTGGTGGCTTATGTAGGTACCTTACAGAGGCAGCAGGCCGGGAACAAAAATCTTATGCTTGGGGATCGATATTAGTATTTCTTCTCTTCTCTTCTCGTCCTCGGCTGTCACCTCGACCCTCGTGCCCTGCTGTCATTTTGCCGGACGCTGCGTCCTTCTTCTGCTTCGTTCTTGTTCTTTACATTCTCTTCTTCATTCCTGCAATTCTTCAGCTCAGCTCGGTTTGTTCCGTTGATTCGCAGTTCAGTAGCTGCTCAAGTACCAAGTACCTTTGCACGAGATACCCCATTAGCCATACTACTACTACTACTACCTTGCCTTGCCTTGCTATCCTCTTCCTCCTCGTCTTCTCTTCTTTGTATCGGCCCATCATTCTGCGGCTGCCCGTCCCGGGGCTTCTTGATTAGCACTCGAAACCCGAATACATCGGAGCCGGTGTCCATAATCGATTCTTCTATATATCGAATCACACATCCACACAGAAAGAGAGAAAGAAACTCCACCAACCTTCCGCCCGCGAGCAAGACTTCACCACCACCACCTTTGAATCACGCCTCTGCAGGCATAATCAGCAGCCATGGGTATCTTCTCCCGTAAACAAAAGTCCCCTCGAGAGTCGGGCATTCTCGAGTCTCAGTCCACCACCAGCTTCGGATCCTCCAGATTTGGGAGCTTGACCAACAACCGCGCTTCCGCCGGAAGCATGTTGACGCCCAATACTCCTCTATCACCGCTGCCTTCCCTCAAAATACCCAAGCTAGATCTGCCTCGACCACCGGACCCAGCGCTGGACCCGGCGGGATACCTGCGAAGCTTGGGCGCAATCCGAGATAGGGCCAAGGTCCTCCTAGAGAAAGCCCAAGACAACGAGCTGGTCCATTTCGATGTTGATATGAACAAGTTTCCCAACGTGGTGACTTTTGTTTCAGGGCTTATCAAGGTACGTTTGTTTGTTTGTTTGTTTGTTGGTTGGTTGGTTGGTTGCGATTGATTCGAAGAGGTGGAAGCTTTGAGGCAGTAGAGCTGCGCTGCTATTTGGCGATATGAAGTTGGATTTGACTTGCTTCTCTTGCTCTGCGCAACTTCCCTACGCACGAAAATGGACTGTTTAAGACAATCTGTGTGATGTCTCACTTGCCTCTAAACACACTTTCCCCATTGGATTATGCCTGTCATTGTCTCTCCATCTCTACGTCTGGGGCGAATTTAGACTAACAAGACATGTTTGTATACAGCGAGACCACGAGGCTCCTTTCCAGGACATTCCCAGCCATGGTCGCTACCAACATTTCTGCATGGGTGGACGAGACAGAATAACCGAGCTTCTGGGGAGCTGGCCTGAGAGTGTCGACAACACAGAGCGCTGCCGCCGACTGGTCGACCTCTTCTTCATCAGTGTACTGCTGGATGCCGGCGCTGGAACCACATGGACCTATAAGAGCGTCGAAAATGGCAAAAGGTACAGGCGCTCCGAGGGCATTGCAATCGCCAGTTTAGAAATGTTCAAATCAGTAAGTTTACCGACGAGTTTTGAAAGCTTTGGCAAAGTCTTGATTTTTAACTCGGCATCATCTAGGGAATTTTCTCCGCAAGCCCGACCAACAAGCATCAAGTTGATAAGACGGCATTGGGAGCCCTATCGGTAGCTAAGATTGCCTCGGGCATGCAGTCTGATCCCGACAACGAAATCGTTGGCTTGGAGGGCCGAACCGAGGTCTTGGTCAAGCTGTCAGAGGCTCTTGCAGAGCACCCGGAGTACTTTGGCGCTGATGGCCGCCCTGGTAACCTGGTTGGTGAGTGATCCCCTTAATTTTCGTCCTTGTATGCCAGACGATCATGTGCCATTCTAACCATGTTTAAAGACCACTTGCTGTCACATCCCGCCACACAAGCATCATCGATTCTCATCGTCCCCCTACCAGTCCTGTGGACTATTCTAATGGAAAGCCTTGAAAACATCTGGCCTTATCGAACAGCAATCAACGGCGTCCAACTCGGAGATGCCTGGACCTGTGAAGCCTTACCCACCTCAGGGCCTAATTCGTGGGAATCCATCCTGCCGTTTCATAAGCTGACTCAGTGGCTTGCGTATTCCCTCATGCAGCCTATGCAATCCCTGCTAAATATGTATTTCTCCGGAGCAGAACTATTGACTGGCCTAGCCGAGTACCGCAACGGCGGTCTTTTTGTCGACCTTGGCGTTTTGACTCTCAAGGAGGTTGACATGGCCCGCGGACTGGCCAACTACAGCGAATACTGCAAGACGTCCGGCCTCAAGGTTATCGAGGTGGCTCCCATGTTCCCAACTTCGGATGATGTCATTGTAGAATGGCGCGGCTTGACGATCGCTCTGCTTGACAAGCTTTGCGAGGAGGTCAACTTGGCGCTGGAGTCGGAGTTGGATGGCCATGAGATGACCATGGCGCAGCTAATGGAAGCTGGCAGCTGGAAGGTAAGGAAATCTTTTTCAATACACATTAACCGCCTAGAGAATATCAACTAATGAATTTAATAGGGAGGTCGCGAAATTGCCGAGATTAATCGCCCTAATACAAAGGAGCCACCGATTCTAATCGAGAGCGACGGAACGGTGTTCTAAAGGGTGGCGGTAGCGGATGGTCTTCTCTTCTCACTCCCCCCCTTTATTGACCAAAAATTACCATTTAACTACCGACTAAAATATCACTCTCTCTTTTCCTTTCCCTTTCTCTAGTTATATATGGGATGGCATGCACTGTTTTTTTTGGCCTGATTTTTCTTTGTTTTGCGATGCGGAAATGATGAGCAGATATTTTGGCGGATCTTTTTTTTCTTTTGTTTCCAACTTATAATTAATTACGATTTGGTATTACCAGCGAAAATCGTACAAGAAAAGGAAACGGAAAAGAAAAAAAAAAAAAGTTGGAACTTGTTTGAAAGAAAAACACAAAAGGAGAGAGGGAGGAAGACTATGGGATATTTGCTTTTCTGGTGCTATATGGCGGAGGAAAATAAAATAAAATTACACGGGCCTTGCTGTGCCTTGCCCGTTTTCTTTCTTACTTTGATGCTATTCTATTTACATGCTGAGATTGTTTTAGCTTCCTTCAAGCTCGACAACAAGTTTGAAGGATTGAACCCCCCTATTGTATATTGTCTAGTCCCTATTTTATATTGTCTAGTCATGGTCGATTGACGCTTTGTAGTTTGTTTGATAATTTTAATTTGTCGGGAGTGTCTTGTTAATGCTTTAGTCTATTTGCGAAAAGAGTTTTCCCACTCAGCCCCCTATTTACTATTGTACAATGTCTCAGCTCTGTTTGAAGATTTTTCTTTCCCCTCCCCGTGAATTTTTTATGCCATTCCTAACCTCATCTTTTCGCCTCGCTTGGTATACGTTCTACGTATGTATTTACTGTTACACTGGCGGTTTAATAGGTAGTACATGTACAAGAAAGGGTTAACCCAAAAAAAGAACCTCAACCTTCTCCCCCCACCCCAAACAGCGCTTCGCTTGCTGCCATGTGTTTGTGTTTCTTTTTGTCTTTTTTTTTTTTCCGTATCTTTCATGTCTATGCGGCTGTTTATTTCTTGCTCTTGTATTTCAGCTCAAACTGCTCGCGCTCCTGCTGCTTTCGCATGTCCTCCAGCTTGCGGATCATCTCTCTGCGCTTCCTCTCGGCCTTTTCCTGCTCCGTACCAGAGTACTGGCCGGTGTAGTTGGACACGGACTCGGAGACGCCCTTCTTCATGTCATCGAGGCTGCTGGTGAGGCGTTCCCTGAGGCCAGCCATGCCGGGAGCCTCAGAGCGGGGGGCCTCGTACTGGATCTTTTTCTGAGGGGCGGGGGCCTCGTCGACGGGACTGGTGGGGAGGCCGAGGGAGCGGCGGATGGAGGAGATGTTGAGGATGAGGGCTGTGAGGAGGGTGGAGCCACCGAGGGCGACGGTCATGAGGTTGACGGCGGCGGAGAGGAATGTGGTGCCGACGAAGCCGACGGTGCCAAAGATGTACATCATGGGCTTGAGCATCTTGCGTTGCTGCTGGGGAGTGTGCTTGGCGTTGATCTTTGGGGGAAAGTTTGGTTAGTATCGCTACCAGAAGGATATAAAGTGTCGCATGTAGAACGTAGAAAGACAACTTACCAGGAGAGCACCCATCATGAGGGCGGTACCTGCGGCGGGAAGAACAAAGTAAGGGTCGGTGGCGGAGAGATCAGTGAACCAGAGGAAGCCAGCATTCTCCAGTGAAGGCAGCGGGATGTGCACCATGCCGCTGACGATACGGAAGAGACCGAAAGTAAAGGGGATCTGGGCGAGCGACCACAGGATGCCCCAGTTGCTGACGCCGTACTCGGTTCTCAGCATCTTGTTCAGGACCTGGCCGCGCTGACGCTTCTCCATGTCGCTTTCCTGGAAACCCTGCTGGACGAGCTTCATGGCCTCGTTGGATCGAGGATCCTTTCGCATTCTCTGCATGACGGCGTTGAACTTGAGACTCTGGATCTGAGGGTAGAACATGATGGCTCTCAGCACGACGGCTGTGGCCATGATGGAGGCACCCCAGCCCAGGCCAGACCAGACGTGGACGTGCTCAAGAGTCCATTGCATGATGGACGTGAAGCCCCAGCCATAGTCCAGTCCAATCGCGTGCAGGTAGCCAATGTCTTCGGGCATGTTGAGAATGTCCTGGCCGTTGATGAGGGCCGAAATCGAAGAGAGGTCGACATCGGAGGCGGCAACGGCGGGTTCGGTCGCAGACGCAGCGGCGGTAGCATCTACAGGAGCAGCAGAGGCCACGGCAGAAGCCTGCTCTACCGGTGCCGGTGTAGCAGCAGCATCGCTGACAGCCTCTGGTGTTGTCGTCGCAGCGGCGGCAGAATCGTCCTTCTTGCTTCCCCCACCCCAACCCAACAGAGACAGCGATCTTGAAGACGAGACTCCTCCGAGCACAATTGGCGCGGCGGCGGCGTATCGAGTGCGGAATGGCGATGAGGCAGTCGTCAATCTACCGTTGGTATTTCGCAGCGAGGTACCGAATTGGCGGCCATTGCTGAATTGTCGATTGGAAAGATTCTGCTTTCGGCTATTAGTCGCAATATCTCCAAAAAAAAAAAAAAAAGAGTTGTAAAAGAAAATTTGCGCCAAAAAACAAGGGTCTTTTCTTTTTGGGGAACAGTTGTTTCTTACTGCCAATCGGTTTGTCTGTGCTTGCCTCCAAGCTCCCGGTGAAGGGAGGGAGCGTGCAATCCCTCTGCTTGGAAGCATTGCGACTGGATTTCTGCCGGTATGAATGAAGCGTCTGGATATCAAATTGTTGCGCTTCTGAGGGGCCCTTGTCTGGGTGATTTTTCGAGAGTGGCGGATAAATGTCGGATCTACCCCACACCGGGTGTGCTGATCGGCACGCTGAGAGGTAGTAGGCCTGGCTGTAACAGAGTGAAGATGGAGTGTGAGATGGCAGTAGTAATGCTGGGTTATAGTTGAGAAGAGTGTTTATATATATATATCATCATAATAGAGAGTTGAATTGGCTATTTGAACGACATGACGGGCAGTTTTCGCGCGAGTTGCCGATGGCACACCCTGCGGCAGTATCATTGCCTGAATAGCTTTATGCCGCTACCCGCTGCTAAGCTTATGGATGATAGTGGTTTGAAAATGCAGCTGATAAATGACCGCAGTCTTCATAATGCATCTGCGTATGTGTATTTAGACATGACTGATTCATATACATGGTTTCTTATTCATTTGAAAATGCCTCCTCTCTCTTATTCCAGGCTTGCAATGTCATCTAGTGAAGGTCCAGGCCGCTCTCGTCGCTCGCGGACTTCAATGCCAGGGCCAATGGGGTGAGCTCGTCTTCGAGATACAGGGAAGACCTAGAATGCATCCGGGCAAGTCAGCAATTGAGCTTCATCATCAACTTTCATAGTTTTTGAGCCGAGATTGGAAAACGAGAGAATCTATTCTGTGATTCTCCCGAATTGGACCCCTCAGCCGCAGAAACTGACCTTTGTGCCGCCCCATCCTAATCTGAATGCGAATTCATGAGCAAACAGCTCTCCAAATCCCAGCATCATGCCGTTAATGAATGGCAGCACCAAGTTGATGGCGGCGCTCCGTATCAGAGTCCAGGCTGTCGGAGGATTGTACAGAATGACCGGGGAGTTTGATGACGATGGTGACGATACTTCGTTGCCTGGGGAGTACTGCTCGCTGTCCGACCGCATGGTGACGCCAGAGTCGGCCAGATGGGCGCTTAGATCGTCGCTAGACATTGTGATGGCTTGTCCAGATGGAATCTGTTGATGCCGCTGGTCGGGAGGGATGCTGGACAAGGTGCTCCCAAGCTATGATGCACTTCCGTTTACTTGGAATAAAGCCGATACGGAGCAGAGCTCGGCATTAGAAGGAAGATTACATAATGCACCATCGGGGTCGGTGGATCACTATTCCGGTGGGGTCAAGCATCCGCTACTTTTAGGTGCCGCGCCGAAAGTGTGAGGCGTGTGGGACAGCTTGCATGACGAAAGTGAGCCGCTGCCTTGCTTTGGTAATCGAATCGAAAAACTACCAAACGAACAGCAGATTGTTTTTTGGCATCAATAGCACGTGTTTACAAGAGGCAGATAAGAAAGACTTACGGCTGTAATTTCAGCTTCGTTCCTCTGCTTCTTCGCAAATCTTGTTTACTTTCAGCCATATTCACGACCCCTCACATAGCTTATCACAATGGCGCGGGAAGATGAAGTTCCAGATCGCGAGGAGAAGGTCCAGAACTTTGTTGCCATGAGCGGCGCCTCAGAAGAGCTGGTTAGTGTAGCCATGAGCGCGGAGCTATCATGCTATTTGGAAAATCACTAATACTGGTTGATACAGGCCACTCAGTACCTTGAATCCAACGACTGGGACATGCTGGCTGCCTGCAACTCTTACTTCCACGACGAGGATGAGCGCAACGACGAACGACGCAGGAAACAGGCTGAAGAGGGCACGCTTGAGCAGTACAGCGGCCCACGAACCTTGGATGGTCGCCCTGCTCCCCAAGAAGACTTCTCTAGTGCGGCGTCTCGGAAGTCGAAGCAGCCGAAGAAGAAGGGAATTGCCACATTGGGATCACTAGGAAGCTCAGCCGCCCACCACGATGACGACGATGAGGACGACGACTACGACGATGACGATGATGACGATGGACGGGGCAATCTGTTTGCCGGCGGCGAAAAGTCTGGACTTGCGGTTCAGGATCCCACATCAGAAGGCGGCTCGAGGAAGATTATCAGTGACATATTGGCCAAGGCCAAAGCGTGAGTGGCGTGAACATTACTTCTTGATATAAAAATCTTCTAATGCCCTACAGGAACTCACGGCAATCTGATGCCAACCCCGAAGCTGGACCTTCTCGCCCGACTCATTTCCGCGGTACCGGCGTAACACTTGGTGGAGATGGCGTGGAGAGCCGAAGCATCCCCGATCCTCGTGGTGCTGAACAGAGACCTGCAGGTCCCCCAGTGGAACGAGTGCTTCACATCTGGCACGATGGATTCAGTATCGACGACGGCGAGCTCCGTCGTTTTGACGACCCTCAAAACGAGGCGGATCTCCAGCTGATACGCTCTGGTCGGGCTCCTCTGCATTTGATGAACGTCCAACACGACCAATCTGTCGATGTCAAGCTCCACCAACACGATAGCCCATACAAACAGCCACCAAAGACATACAAGCCCTTTTCTAGCGCTGGCCATCGCCTTGGCAGCCCAGTTCCTGGTGCCGCGACATCCTCGACCTCAGCCGCTGCTCCCTCTGGAACTTCATCGTCATCTGCTCCTCCCGCGCCAACCATTGACGATTCACAACCAACAATCATGATCAGAATCCAGATGCCCGATGGATCTAGGCTGCCTGCCCGCTTCAACACTACGCATACAGTGGGTGATGTATACGGCTTTGTTCAGGGCGCTTCAGTGGAGACTCGAGATCGAGCCTGGGTCCTAGCTACGACTTTCCCCAATAAGGAGCACACAGATAAAGATCTTGTGCTGGGTGAGATGTCTGAGTTCAAGAAGGGCGGAACAGCTGTGGTCAAGTGGGCATAGACGAAGTTGAGGAGATATGGGTTATAAAGGGAACAAAGGGATGCATTGCTTTTATTCAGTTTGGTAAAACTCACACATAGATGAGTAGACCGATTAAAAAGGTCAACTTTAAGACAGGAAATTATAGTTACGTCTACTTCTTCCTTGGTACTCACGTAGCCGTAGCCATTCAAAAAGCTGGCATATTGGGCAGCCAGCCATTATACAAAGCTATCAACTGTTGATGTTGCAAGTTTATACTACAGACTGTTCTAGGTATGTACAAAAAAAACTAAACACCAAAAAATAATCAGAGACCAGAGTAGGTGCAAGTTACAAACACTGCTGTTACCGTTGAGAAATTAACCAAGGTATTATTTGTTTCCGAAACGCCCCCATAAAACAACCTGCTTCATTAAATCATTGGGATTTCTCGTCCCATTTCTTTGTGGCTCCAACTCCTTAAGCTGGTTGCGCTTGCGCAGCGGCAGTGGGCGTGGCTGCTGGAGCATCCAAGAACTTGAAATGCTCAATGGCAATCTGACAGTTCAGCATGGCAGCATTGAACCGTGCTTCGCCGGGAGGCAGCACCACCATGAGGTAGGTGTTGGTGGTGAATTTGAGGATGAAGAGGCTGAAGCGCAAGCCGGCCTTGTGCTCCATGCGAATGAACTGCTCGGCGTTGCGTGGTGTACCGGTATAGCGCGATATGCTCTGCTTGAAGTGCTTCATGATATTGGACATGCGTTCCTGGCGGTCCTCGGTGGGGTTGTTGCGGCCTTCGGGAGAAGTCCATGATGAGACGGCGAGGAAAGACGTGCGTTCAAAGAGGAGAAGCTCCTCAGCCTCAATGGCAACACCGAGGTTGGCGAGATTGTGCTCAATGACGGCAAGGTTGGGGACCAGATCGTGGATGATGGACGCCCAGGCCTTGTACAAGCTCTGGTCCCAGATGGACGTGGCAAAGGGCGTGAGGTCGACGTTACTAATGTCCATACCGACCGAGTTGACGTACTCGGTCGTCTTCTGGCGCACAAGCCGCACGCGCTCGTCGTAGACGGACTCGCGGGAATTAGGCACGACGAGATCCATCTTGTGGACGAGGATATACATCTTGGCGGCGGGGGAGTACTGCAGCAGGGCGGAGAGGATGGAGACATAGGTAGCTAGGTCGCGGTCGACGTCGCGCGACTCGATGTCGAAGACATAGATGAGCACGCCGACGTTGGAGAAGACGTGGACGCGCTGCTGGGAGAGGTAGTTTTCCATAAAGGCCTCCTGTCCGCCGCAGTCCCAGAGGTTGAGGGTGAGGTTGCCGAGGAACTTGACATGGGAGAGATCGATGTCGATGGTGGCACCTCTTCAAACGAGAATGAGCAGGGGAGCAACAGGTAAAATCTCCAGAGGAGATACGGGGAGAAAGCAAGACTCACAATCTTCGAGTGTCGCGGGCTATGTAGTTGCTGAAGATGATGCTGCGCATGCTCGACTTTCCGGACCCGGACTTGCCCATGAGAAGAACCTTCTTTTTCTTGGGCTTCTTGACCTCGTTCCGGACATCAGAGCCGGCGTCTGGTGGCGGGGGTTCGCCAAATGAAGCCATGGCGAGAGCTGGCGGTGAATGGCAGTGTATAGTATGAGGTATGTACTAATGGTGTTGAAGGAAGTAGAAGTCGAAGATGGTTGTCACAAAGAGAGGCCATGGGCGGTACATGCAAGGTACCTGCTAGCACCGCGGGAGCCTCTCTAGTGTCTGAGTACCTCTACCCGAGTATGAGCACGTGCAATTGCTGGTGTAGCTTTCAGCTGTAATTAGGTGCGACATTGGTATTTCACTCGCCTCTACTGCGCTTCTAGTAGTAGATCTATCTTGAATTCGAACCCTTGGATCAACCCTTTGCAGACCAAAATATATACGAGAAAGTGGCTTTGGAAGTACATGCTGTGCTGTAGTGCACTAAAATGACAGCCAAAAGCTTCCAAAGCTGGAGCTCAACGGCCATCGTTATCAGTTGCGCTGCGCTCTTATCGCTGCCTTGCCTTATGTAATCCGCCACCTAAGCATCTGGAACCTCTGAAACCACATGTCAAGTCAAGCCGCCTGCAACTCCAATTCATAGCATCGCGTCACTCTCCAAACGTCATCCCCGATCCAATTCCTACGCACCGCCACAGCATCACCTCTCGACAATGGCGCAATACTACAACCAGTACGGCGCCTCTGCATCCCCCTCAGCGACTGAGAACCTCCAATTCTATCATGGCTCCTACCAGGCCGCGCCCTCACAAGCTCCCCCGACCAGCTACGGCGTCCCTCCTGGCGGTGGCTATCGCGAACAGACTGGCCTGAGGACAGGATGGCTGGCTGCCTTTTCCGCAGAGGGCTACGACAACGAACCGTCATTACGAGAGGAGCTGGGCGTCGACTTTGCGCACATGCAGGCTAAGACGCTTGCTGTCCTGAACCCATTCTCCCCTATCGAGCGACTGGAGCTCGTTATGAACGACTCTGACTTGGCTGGTCCCTTGCTGTTTGTGGTTCTGTTTGGCTCTTTTCTGCTTTGCAGTGGCCAGGTTCACTTTGGCTACGTCTACAGTCTCGCGGTCATGGGCTCGAGTACCTTGTACATGATTCTCAGTTTGATGACGCCCGACACCGTGCCGGGATATCCTGGAGCCGACCCTTCGCCCAGCTCCCTTACGTTTACTCAGAATGCCAGTGTATTGGGATATAGCTTCTTGCCACTTGTTCTTACGTCGTTGGTTGGTGTGGTTATGCCTCTTGATTGCATGGCGGGATATATCATTACAAGCTTGGCTATTTGCTGGTCGACGTCACGATCAAGCGCCATCTTCTGTGGTGAGTACGAATTTCTTGCTGGGTGAATATGTAGCTAACTTGTCCTAGCCGTTGGCAAAATGAAGGATATGCGCGGACTTGTGGCATACCCCGTAGCTCTGTTCTACGTTGGATTCGGTATCATCACCATCTTCAACAGCCGAGGAAAGGCGCCGCAATGAGCTGAAGCCAGCGATATGGGTTAGGAATGATTTGATATTGAAATCGTATATGGAAAAGCGCACTACGAGGGGCGAGGGCTTGGCTTCCTCTGAGATATAGGCATCGGGGATCATGTCGGCTCGTGGCCCTTGCCACTTGGTAGCTTGGTACAGTGAAGGAATCGGCTTCGCTTGGAGCGAAAATCTCGGCATGGCATGGAGCGGAGAGGAGACGCATAGAGGTTCATAATGGAGCCCCCAAAAGTTGTCAACCTAGCTTCTTGGTAGCCAAGCTCCCAGCGAATACCGCGTGTATAATAAGGCGTGTATAATATAGAGGAATCTTCGATGCAGATGTGGTTAATCCTGCTATTGGAGTTTCTTGCAAGCTGCGATTCCGATTGCTTGTGAGACTGAAGAATATTCTAAGCTATTGCTTGGAGAAAGGCCTTGGATGGCCATTTGCTGATACTGTGACTATACGCGGGATGGTGGAGTGGGGATATGTGATGTGAGCAGAACTCATCCACCTACGAACTTATCTCAGCTCTGATTATACGTCAACTACCATTATATTCGCAATTATATTCGCAATTATATTTGCAATCATATTTGCAGTTATATATACAGTTATATTTATGATTATATGTACAGTTACATTTACAATGATATTTACAACTATATTTACAGTCATATTTACAATTATATTTACAACTACATTTACAGTTATCACGTATCAAGTCATAGTGTTCTATCCATGATTTAGATTTACTCCTTTGTTTATAGTAACAGTTACTTCTCACTGTCTTCCAGAGATGTAGTAGATCAGACTAGTCATTACTCATAAACTGAAATCTCCTAGATAGTTTACAAACAAAAGTCTCCTGCTGCTTAACCCGTCGTTAAATCATTCCCATTTGGTATCTTCCGTAAACTCAAGCCAAACTCATATCATTAATCGTACATGGATAGCATTCTGGTAGAATATTTATTTCACGTCCCTCTCATAGCTTAGGGGATGATTTTGCGACCGGTGGCATCCACCGTGGTGGCGGATCGACTGTCCACAGTCGGATCCAGCTTGTTTAGGACATCATGTCGATGCGGTCCTGCCGTGGTAGGAGCTGGCCCTGCAACTCCGGGGGGAAAGATAGGTCTGCTGTTTCCACCAGTTCCCATACCAGTTCCCATACCCGCTCCAGCTCCACCTCTAGCTCCAGCTCCTGCGCCTCCAGTGCCGAGTCCTACTCTTCGGCGGTGGTCTGCGTCAGAGTCGACTCGCGGGTCAGCCGCGTTGGCTAGGCGGGAGGTATGAGGGCCATAGGTGCCCTCGGGAACGTTGCGAGGCGCGGCGTTGCCGCCCGGGACGACATTTGTGCCCATTGTGTAGTAGTTGCCGGCGTTGGGCAGAGTCGGATCCGCGGCGTTGCCTCCATAGGGGTTGTTGCTGCCCATTACCCCTCTGCCTTGGACGGGAGCCTGGGCTGGTGCTCCGGCCATACCGGTGTTGTGATGAGCGCCGGTGAGGACCTGCATTCCTCCTGTGCCGCTGTCGACGGTGGGATCCAGCTTGTTGAGGATGTCGTGGCGGTGCGGCCCGGCAGTGAACGGCGCCGGCCCGGGGAGGTTGGCGTTTGCGGCGTTGGTGTGGCCGGGACCGCCGTAGGTGGAGCCAGCAGTGCCGGAGGCTGCGAGAGTTTGCTGCTCTGCTGCGAGCTGCTGCTTTTTGCTGGGAAGAGGCATTGTGGTATGTTGTGTTGTAGATTTGTTTGGTTGAATTTTTTTTTTGTTTAAGTATTGTAATGAAGAATGTTGTATGTTATTGAATTAGCTTTCAGAACCGCGATTCCTGCCCTGCACGACGGCCTTTTTATAACTATTCTGGCATCCTGTGGCAAGCAATGACATGCATCCATGATGTCGCGATGACGGCCCATGATTCTCAATGAACCCACCAACCTTGCAAACGTCCAAGAAATTGAATTCCTAATTCAGCCTGTGTGTGCCGAATCGAACGAACGGTGTATTCTCAAAATCTGGGGGGTGCCTGATGAGTGGCGACTCCACGGCGATCATGACGTCTCCACCAACCAGGTTACGGTGGGAGGCCACTGCTTTGCGGGCGATAACAACAGACGCGCCTTGATGGCAGTGCGCTATATGCAGATCACTTTTAGAATCTGGCTTGACTTTGGCCTTACGGGTACCTAGCGGCATTGAGTGATGCCGGGTTCTCGTAGCGTTCTTAGCTGGTTTGGGAAGATGACGGTGTTGTACTCGAAAACGACGTCACCATGACTTGGCTTACATGGTACAGAAGTTGGACATTACTTGTAGATGGGTACTTTAAACGATGAAATGACTAAAGTTTTGAAATCGAATAAACTAAATTGCTCTCGAACTCTCCGTCTCGCTTATTTTCCCACGATATACATTATTAAGTTGCAAGCCCGCTTCTCCCAAATGTAGCGACCTTCAAATGACTAGAGGATATCATAACATAAAACATTTCGAGTACCTCTCGAAGTAACAACATAAATATGAGACAAACTATGATAACATGGTAATCAAAAGAAGATTTGTCACAATGAGATTGGTCGAGTGACAAATATCTGCCACGGTTAGTATGCCCACTCTGACGACGGTACTTGTGCGCATAGAGAAAGGAGTCCGTCACGCTGAAACTCAAAACCAAAGCAAGGAAGAGCTTATTCCTCACCCGTTACCCTCTGGGCTGGGATCTGGCCTCTCACTTCAGCCTCTTCGACGTTTGTGACTTCGCCTTTCTCCTCATCCGCCAGCTTTTCACTATTCGAGTCGCTCTCCTCGACGCCAGCGACGACGCCATCAAAGTTACGGCCACGGCGCTCTGGGCCAACCATGGTCGTCAAAAAGATGCCCGTGGCTATGATGGCGGTAGCGATGCCCATGACGGGGCCGTACGCCTCGGCCTGCTCGCCCCCGCTGATGGTGACAAAAGTCTTCTCAGAGATTGCATTGACGATCTGGGCCGAGGGAGACGAAATCATGTTGCCCAGCTGGTAGGTAACACCAGGGAACGACGATCGGAAAGCGGGAGGAGACAACTCATTGAGGTGGATGGGGATCACGCCCCAGGCGCCCTGGACGAAGAATTGCATGAAGAAGCCAGTGGCGCTGAGAGCTGGCTCACCCTCGGGCAGAATCCAGGCGGGAATCAAAATGGCCGACATGAGAGCAGCGCCCATTATGGTGCGGCGTCGACCAAGGAACTGGCTGAGATAGCCGATGATGGTGCCACCCACGACGGCGCCAACCTTCATGATGATGGAGGCGCGAGACGCCCCGGCGTTGTCGAGCTTCTTCTGCTCCAACATGAAGGTGGTGTAGGAGTCCTGCGACGTGTGCGAGTAGTAGTTGAACCACGTCATGAGGATGACGCAGTAGACACACATCTTCCACTCCTGGGCAAGCATCGTCCGCGTCTCGCGCCAGAAAGCCCCTGGAGAAGAAGATTTCTTGCCGGCCTTTTTGGCGTCCAGAAACTGCTGCGATTCTGGAAAAAAGATGCGGAGCAGCCCGACGCCAATGGATAGTCCCGCTGCAGCCACAGAATTGTTAGATCAAAAACAAAAAAAAAAGCAATAAGCGAAGAAGTCAAAAAACTGGGCAGCGTACCTCCGATCCAGAAGACGGTTTTCCAAGAATCGACGGCGGCCCCAACGCCAAGGTTGGCGCACGCAGCCAAGACATAGCCCATCGAGTAGCCTTGCTGGAGGATGCCGGACATCAAGCCACGCGCGTTGGATCTACGAGCCAAGAGATGTTAGTGCCCTGGAGGCGTAAACGACAAAAAGCCATGTGGATGCTGACTGAATAAAGTAAAAAGGAAAAAAAAAAAGATTAAGATTAAGAAGCGAGGCACTAATACTTACGGGCATTGTTCGAGAGCCATGGCAATGGCATTGCCGTAGACGCCACCCATGAACAGGCCAAACAAACTTCGCACCGCCAAAAACTCGTTAAATGTCTTGCAGTAAATTGTAGCAACCTGAAGACATCCCAGTACCAGCATGTTGAAGACCATGGGCCATTTACGCCCCCATTTATCACCAGCCAGGCCAAAGATGGCAGCACCAGCAGAGCGGAGCAGCAGTGTTAGAGTGATGGCCGTTGTGATATCCGTCTTGGAGCGGTTGTAGTACTTGGACAGCTTAACTGTCTGGATGGAGAGGGCGTGAAAGTCAAAGGCATCGGCAGTCCATGCGAGCCAACCGACGATGAAGAAGATCCAGTCTTTGGCCGACAGCTGCGCGAACAGGGAAATGGGATTCTGGATGTGATCTGGCTCGTGCCACTCGCATCGAGTCTCACCATAGGCATTGGTGAGGACTACGCGCTGCTTCCAGACAAAGAGATCTTTCCATGACTGTTTGGCCGTGGCGATGACGCCCTTGGCCAGGTCGTCGGCTGGCTCACCCCGTGGTGAGGCGATGCTGTCTGACATGGTCCCAGCTTGTTACCTAATATTAGACTGGCAAATTAAAAAAGGAAGATAATAAAGTATGAAGTGAATGTGACGATGGGTTGGATGTTAAATTTCCCGAAATTTGCGTCCAAGAGAGGGTTATTTATGCATATGATAAAGTGGAGGAGCGTTAGCCTAACGAGACGTGTTGGCCCAACAAGGAAAAAAAAGACCAAGGAGTGGTCAAGGCGACAAGAACTTTATTTATAAACTTTTCGGAGCATTGATACAATTCAGAGAAAGAAGATGGCCTCATACATTATACCTACTAGCATGGGGCTAGACAATAAGTCATGAAAGATCGTCACCAAAGGCAGGGTGAAAAGCCTTAATGCTGACCCATATCTGAGCAGGCATATAGTCACATGGGCTAATGAATTACGCCTTTAAACTTAACATGGAGGAACTATACAGCCAACTTTTCGTGGCTTCCATCTCCTGGCTTGATTGTGGCTGGTCTCGATGCATCTGAATCAGAGTTTCTTTTCTTCTCCGCTTCGTCTACACTCAAAACTTCAAAAAAATCTTTGCTCAAACACGAAATATTCGCTGTTAGTTTGGAGGTTAAAAAAGCCAAGGCAAAGTAAATCGTGGCCACGTCTCGCTCATCTGGGCCTTGGCCTGGGGAATATGGAGAAGTGATCTGGCGGAGGAGTCGTGAGGAATGCGGGGACAATGTGGAGTGAATAACTTTGAAAGGAGAGGGGAAATAGTAACAGCATCTTGGAGAGGATGCTTTAGTTCAATCTAGGAATCTTGGCAACTAGACCGCTATCAGAGCGTGAGAGCGCCATCTTTCTATGGGAAGACTAGGATGGGTAAGTGGAGAGAAGACGCTTTCGCCGTGTTACGGGAATGGGACTTGACCGAGCAAGGGCATGGGATGAGGGAGGGCGTATTGCCATGGCCGGCTACGGAGCAGAATACGCTACAAGCGCCAGATGATGAACTGTTGTGCTGGGGGAAACGCTGCAGAACAACGGGTTGAGTGGTTATGGGTTCCGAGTTGTCCCGAATATGAAAAGCTAGAGATGTAATTATCCCAGCTACTGCTCCATGAGAATTGAAAAGATGAAGGGATTATTGCTGCAGGTAATCTCAAATTGACATCCTGCGGAGAAATGGATATAAAGATGTCGCGTAATTGTTCTTGCTTCTAATATTCATGGAGTTTTTTACGCAAAGCTCCAACTTCCACATCTCCAACGACTACATCTCCAACTCCCAAATCCACTCATAGATGACTTTTCTAGCTGCCTACTCACCGAGCGTTTGTGTAAGTATTAAGGTGATATTTTACCTTAGTATTAAGCTTAAGCGCTCCTTCTACTTGAAGTGTCGCATGCGGGGAATGCAACCTCCAACACTTCCAACGAGCTTCACTAGACTGCTATTGTTTATATAATTCCACATTAGCGCTTAGAACAATCCTTGCTAGTTCTAGCATTGCTGCCAGTGCGCGCCCATTGATTAGTGACTTGCCGCCCAGCAGGATTGGTTCTAGAGCCAGATGTATGGGAGGACTAGGTCAAAATAGGATGGAGAATAAGGCCCTTTTGATCTAGAAAATGCAGTGACATTTATTGTGGTGTGTACCAAGAGTCTTGGCCTGGCTTGGCTCTTATTCGGGGAAGCATGGTGGCGAATAAAGTGGCATAACTGGAGGAATTTGAGACTTTTAGTAGACCTTTCTGGAGGCAAAACATTTTTCCTGGGGGAGAGAAAGGGAGGCAGGGAGAGAGCCAAAGCTGTCTTCTTTTCTTCATAGTATTCATATTGTTTATTGTACCGGCAAGTTGAAGCGAGAGGGGGAGAAAAAAACCTGATGTTGCATCGCATCTCTAGTTCCTTGGCATTGTGATTAGCTTGGCTGATACAGTACATCGTAAGCCCATCGCGATGAGACGCGCAATGCAATTTTAGGATAAACAGTTTTTTTAAAGATTCAATTTTTACGCTGAAAGAAACAAATCCAGAAAAAAAAACCACCCTCTGGACTTAGACAGCGATTCTTTCAACGGCGGGGATAAGGAAGAAGCCCTCTGTCTCACTTTGATTTGCGGGGGTACCGTTATCCCTCTTCCTTCATGGCTAACAGTGTTACTCCGCATTACCTCTCCTTAGTATTTACTTCGTCTATCTACATTGACCTATTTCTTTTACCTCTCTCTTTTTTCTTGAATGGAGCACGGTCATGTTGGATTTGGAAAATCATTTACCCCAGAGTCTTCGGACATCCGCTAACGCCAACTATGATTACAAGCTTAAAATGAAAGGCCATGTGGGGTATTCTAAATTTTGACAAATGCCGGAAATGGTATTAATAGCAAAATCTCGTAATTGTAATAATTGGTTAAAAAATTGCTCCTTTCTCGGAGTTTTGATCTCTTTGCTTGGCACGAGAAAATGTCGGCATGCAAAAATGATCGCCTTGACCTCCTCACCAGACACAGTGGCTGAGGAAGCCCGATCCGGGTAACCATTTCAGCAATGCCCCCACCGGAACATATTTGGGGATGTTGATCCTGGCAAGAACAACAATATGACATTGTCTTCCTTAATAGCCTCGTTGGACTCTCTGATGGATTGTTTCTCTCCAACTTCCACGCCGTGATCTTCCGTCTTGAAGGACTGGCTCATGGAGACGGTGCCCACATCCATGTTTCTTACCTATTCCAGGCTCTTCTCGACCTTATCCGCAGCTTGACTCCTGAGGATGAGGACGCGCGTCATGAAGGGGTTCCACTGGCCGGACATGGATTCATGGCATTGTGGTCGAGCAAGTAAGCATATCGCATAAATAGGAAACTGCTTCTTCCTGACTCTGTCTAGGCCATCAATCTTGCAAACATGACCTCCAAGTACTACGATATCACAAATAATATCTCCAAGCTCTCAAATGTCATACATTTTATCGGATTCCGTGTCTCTTGGACGAGTTGTAACGGTACCTGAGAGTTCTTTTCAACTCTTCATCGCGCAGATGAGAATAAAGGATGGGAATATAGTTTCCAAGACATGAGAAGCGCCACAAACGCAAGATTCACATGCAGGCCCTTCACGAATGCTCACTGCTCTCGTGGGACCGGTAGCCCAGCTTCTTGTTGCTTCTACATTTCGCATTCAAGCATTCCATTGTCAATTTTATTGAAGAAAACGGAATGTCAACGACAGAACCGGTGAGCCCCGGCTACATTCTGAGAAATGGGACTGTACTGAAGATGAAATAGGAAAGTCCGATAGCAATTTTGAAGATGTGGTGCTATGTCAGCGAAAATACTATAAACCTATTATGCTTTGCAGCATAGATGGATTCGTCCAACTGGAACTACTTGGTACCCGCTTCGGCACAGAGCATCTGTGGAACAAATACAAATATCATTTAGTTTCTCTTCGGCAGCGACGAACCGAGTTACAAATTGAGATCCACGGAGGGTTTTAATGTTAATGAGCAACACAGCCAGCTACACACACCATCGATCATCGCTGCTGACATGAGCCTCATGAAAGCATCGGAGCTCTTGCTCTGATGCATCGCAAAAGTCTATGCTTAAGATGGCACTGGCAATGTCACATTGCATCATGTCGTTCTCAGATCTCCTGTCTTGGCTGAGAATCTGCTGTCACTGGATGTGGCTCATATTAGTGACGCTGGCTGCACAGGATCACGCCTTGTGGCAAGATCCAGGAACGCCACATACAAATTCTGCTGTTATCACTGTTCTACAGAAGGGGTTTCGATTTAAATACATGACGAATTGTAAAGCCAAAATCGAAGAGATTTATCTTCAGTATGCATCTGAAGTGGGCGTCCGGCTATTGTCTGGGTTGCTCTACTATCAAGATCATGAGTGAGTAGCATAGTTTGCCGCAAACTCTCAACATTTAACAACAGTCCGTTTTTTCATGTCTAAAATGGATTAAAACTCTTGAAAGCTGGCACTTTGTACCAGCAGGACAGTTGCTCATCGTTCAGAATTTCATCCACGAAAAGCGCATTTCTATAGACACTGGGAGGAAAGTAGTAGCTAAGATCCTTCTCATCCACGGGTCAACGCCAAGCCCAAAATATGGACGAGAAAATTCCACTGCATAGTGCTGTGAAGAATGTTGACCCCGGCATCACCAAATTCTCGTTGGATTATAATCAGATATGAAGTCAAACTGACATTTAGAGAGACGCTGCTCGAAGCCAGCGCAGATCCCAACGCGACCAATGTCTTCTACCGTGTCGTCTACCAAATTCCGCTGCACATGAATGCTTACAGTAAATGCCGATAATCGATTCGATATATCCTCGACAAGAAGACGGGAATCTACGCCAAAGCATTATGAGGGCCGATTACCTACTTATCCTGCCATTAACAATGACTGTCTCCCAACGACTCAAAAGCTCCTACAAGACTACAATGGCTGGGCAAGCTTGCCAGAGAAAATGTCTCGGCTAGCAAAGTCTGCCGCTTTCACTGTCTTCGAATATGTTATGATTCTTACTAAAATACTGGGTGGTTTCGATGAATTTAGGGCCAAACTGCTCCACATTGCCAAGCAGGAAGATTGTCGAAGCGTTTTTGACCTACCTCTTTCAGTCTGTAGGAAGCATCAGCCTCATGCAGCAGAGTTCCGGCGTCGTATATCTCGCAGCTGAGACGGACGTACAAATAACGTTCGAAAATTATTCGAGTATAAAGACAAGTTGGATGTTGCCGGCACACTCGGGAAAACGTCTCTACACGCAGCCGTTGATGCAGACTGGACTGAAGTAGTGCTCCAATACCAGCACTCAATACAGTTTATTGCAGACCCAACCTGTATTAGTACACCACTCTAGTTGAATCAGCTCTTTCAGAAGTTTCCTAGTCCATAGGCCTACTTAATACCAGTATCGTTATAACAAAGAGCGGACTCCACTCCACGTTGGCGCCAAGAATCTAGAGGCTGATCGTCCAACCTGATCCTGTCTTAATGCCTATTGTAGACTTACCGACTATTTAACACCTTGCGACTTGCAGCGGAAGGTATTTCGTCGCTAAATTTATCCTCTAGAGCAGAAGACCTGACTTTAACAAATGGGGACAGCAATACAGCTCTTCATCTGGCCATTTTCAAGCACGACGAGGAAATGGCTGAGGTTGTACGAAAGCATAGCGCTAATAAACGAATTTACAGGCCAGGAGCTGCGAAACACACTCCATTTCGCTTTACATTAAAGTGCTTGAAGTACAGCGTCAGAATAAAACCGTTACATATACATACTCATCAAGTGTGGGGCTGATGCAGGCTCGCGTATGAGCAAATGATTATCCACTCTAGCACTGACTATAGATACTCGCAATCTTACAAAGCTCAAATTGCTTTTTATTCCGAATATCACATCGCAACAGAATCACAAGTGGCAGCTAGACAACCTGATTTCCGCATAGAAGAACCATAACCTTTCATTCCCAGCATATCACCGAAAGCCAGATGACGAGAAACTAGGAGCATGCTGATAGTTGTCAAAGCCTAAGTGGAGAAAGAGCCTAACGTGCTTGGCACCGGATCAGCCTAGGGATGTCTCAACCAAATTCGCTTCTTCAGGAGCAGCAAGCGACATGAGGGAGAGTCCTTAGCTCGGTGTTAGCCTGCTGGCACACTGCAATCAGGATTGTAAATCGGCTATTGAGCTTGGAATTCTTTCCTGGAAGTCAATCGGAGAGAACTACCTAATCTTTGGATCGATTATAATCCAATAAATGACACAGACGCAGTGGCCTTGAGGCAGGTTTCTGGGACCTGCGCAACGCCTCTGAGTTATATCGACCTAATATGTGGCGCAAAGCCAAGCCGTTGAGGGACCATGCAGGCAAAATAGCCGATGGGGATGGCCGGGGTCACCATCATTTTATCTGTTAGACTATCACAAAGACTCTGAGTCATGCCTCCTCTCCGTAATGGCTATCAGCTTCTGTGGAAGTTCGTAGAATAGCAGACATGGCGGAGGTATGATTGTTGGTATGTCTATATCTCCATGACTTCTCTCAGGGGCTAGTTCAATGCGTAGTTTATATTTGTAAAAAGACGGATGGTAAACAGTAAGTAATTATTTTGCCGAATTCTCTACGCCTGATTCGGCTTTTTTGTCAAATACAACATGGATCAAGAATGGCAATTGTAACTGATTCTGCAGATACTCTTGGCAAAGTAACGATAACAGACTCTAGACATTTATACTTCAACAGAACTTCCTAAATAAAATAATTAAGAACTTACTGCCAGATTGAGCCTGTTGTAGCAATTATGCCTAGTGCTTACTAACATTCATGCTTAAATTAACTTTAAACTAGTTAGTTGATTGTTCATATGGAGGTTACTTACGTTATTAATTCACAAGATTGAGTAGCTTTCAAATGCACTCTTTGATAACACTGACGATGATCCTTTTTAAATATATAGAAGCATATTACTTGATTAAGGGATTTGTTTAGGATTGGAATTATCTTTTTTAGGATTGTATTGCAATATGGTAATTTCTACTGTCAATGGCAAATGGAGCCACAAAAGAAAACCTCTATAAAAGCTTTCGATAGAACCCATTCTTTCTTTATTTCTTTTTTATTCTATCCATCAACATCGAACGCTTTCTCTACAATACAATTCACTTGAGATATACGCTTATAGCTCAATCACTTTCACAATGCTTCTTAAGTCCCTTCCAATTTTACTCCTAAGTGCTACAGGCACTCGAGCAATCTGGCTTGCATATGCTCAAGAATCCTACTGGACTACTACTGTTGGCGGAGGCGCATATGGATCCCCTTATTATCAAGTTGGTAGAGGGAAAGACGCCCAAGATGCTTCAAGCAATGCTCAGAAGACAGCTGGCGGTGCAGTCGCTTTCAACCAGATTTTCCACTGCAATGAAATGCCTTATACTCATACTGCCCAGCTGGGAGGATTCTAGAATGACTATGGGTCTATCAACTATGAAGATGGCAACTGGCACTTGTATTGCAACCCTGGTCCTATTAATATAACTGGTGCTTGCGATGCCGGCGGCGGTGCCCCTAAAAAGAGATCTGTTGAGAGCAACAAAACAGAGACCTCGGCTTAACTTTTAAGGTAGTACATTACCGCTTAATGCTTTTCTTATAATAACACGTTTGTAGCTCTTGTAGTCCGATTGAGATACTTATTATCAGCTTACAGGGCAAGATGTGGCAAAATAAGGAAGTATTCCTTGCGGCTTATTTCACTTACTTACTTTATAAGTTTAACAGCCCCTCTAAAGTAACTATATAGAGTTCACTTCGATATAATTATCATTACATATCTAGCTATTAATACACACATTTTGATAACCCACTTTAAAATTGTACAATCGAAGAGGACACTTCTGTATTAACTACCTATTTCTTCTTATTACCCTCATTTCTGATTTCTTAACACGGGACCTATCCTCGTTTTCTTATCCTCTCTACTCCAAAGAATCAGAGTGATACGTCGAATTTACATTATTTTAGCTAATCAATTGCTTCTGATATCAAAGTATCCACTTAATTACTTCTTGAGACAATCAAGTTACGCTTTCCAATATTGTCTACTGAATGTTTCACCTAGAGTTCCTATGTGTCTATGCTGTTGAACTCCCCGTATCTGTACCCTATACTAGCTAAGTTATAATAATGAGCTTTATGCAGATAATAGTAGGGTAGTAAGTAATTATACACCGGGGATGGTTAGCATAAGACCTCATTTTGTTATAAGATATTCCTCTAAATGAATTAAATTAGTAGCCAATTAAGACCACAGAGTCTCAATTTATTGCTGCGTATATATATTATGAGCTAAAATCTTCACTTATTAAAGGTCTGGTTTGAAGCTTTTACTGGATCCAACCCTTTATGGGCATGAACTTCATATGCATATCATACTATACGTATAAATCCCCAGACGTATCTATAGTGAAGCACCATTCTTCGAATCCTGCGAATTCTCGATCGCAATCATGTCCCAGTATGTGATAATGTTGTACAGAGACCGGTAATCAATATGGCTGCGAAGATCCGCCATTATGCGTTACGTATAGCGAGTTCAGGGTAAATTGGTAGAGATCACTTTGTAGTAAGTGAGAGTGGCAGTCCAAATTGTGAAGACGGACTCGACTTTTCAGCATATTTCTGGAATAGATTGAATAATTTATAAGCTTATAGCCTATACATGATTGGAGTGAGTTATACCAATGGGCGAAGGTTATGTAGAAGTGTGTGTGATGATCGCAATTATATGTAGCATTGTTTTACTATTGCGCTATGGTAAAACAGCTGGGTAGCACACCGAATTTGTCTATTGAAGAAAAGGCCAAAAAAACGGTCCAAGCTTTACTAGCCATGGTTAAGCGATCATCTAGCAATGGGATACTAGTTATTCTGAATTCGCTAGGGTCAACACACTAATGTAGAGGCGGGCGGGTGGCTTGGATAGCGCGCCAAGGGTTAATGTTTACATCAACTTCACATGTCTGGAAAGGTCAAGGTAGATGGTAATCCCGTCGTATTTGCGCTTCGGAGATTGGAACACTGCACAATGTGAACGTGGCGTAACTATGCGAAACTTGAGCTATCCATAGACGAGTAGACGTTGGCTGGATAAGTATATATTAACTAACTAAATACACACTACCAACCTGGTTTAAGGATACATCCCAATCTTTCACATCGTCCTTTGAAGCAAACACCTCCCTCCTAATACTCCATCGCTACCTCTATCGTACGCAAGATTCCTCGAGTTACAATTCGGTCACAAAAGCGGCCTGATTAAGGCGATGGGCCAGCGAGAGTTGTTTACTCGGGAAGAGCATCCTGGCAGAGAACGCCAAGACCAGCCTGAAAGTGTAATTAGAATTAGTCGGGTATATGGATCCAGGAGAGAACTTACAATGCCGAGGGTGCAGCACTTGGCCTGGCGACCCTCGCGAGCGCAGATGGAGCTCAATGGGTTGAGGATAGAGGAAGATTGGTTGGCTGGTCATGGTTAGCATGATGTAATTGCTCATCCGGTGAAGAGTATCGAAGACTTACGAGTATCGCAGTCCAGGTAGAGGAGATTGAGAAGACCGGCACCACAGCACTGAGGGATGTTGTTGGTGACACCCGAAGGGCAGGGACCAACCTGGGCAGCATCGGCGGCACGCTCGACGACCTCAGCGGGCGCGGCAATGGCCAAAGAGGCGAAGAGAGCGACGATGGTGGTCAATTGCATCTTGAAGATCTTTTGCGACGTAGTGTATCTTGATTCTTACTAAAGCTTGCGATGGCGGTGATGAAAAGAAACTCAACCAGAACGGGACAAGGGGTCTCTATTTATGCTTCGGACGGTCGGCTCAACGTCGCGCGTTTCCCACGAGTTTTTGTTTTGTTTTGTAGAACATCATTGTCACCGCATCGACTCGCTCATGTCGGGCATTTTTGCAGCTGCCTGTAAGACATATTCTCCCACTCCTTTGGATATTAATGTAAGACTTACTCGCCTCCTTTGACAGAATTCGGCCATTCATTTGCGACACTCGGGATGAAAACTGGCCTATAAGGAAAAACCGTTAAGTAAATCACAACGTCGGAGCGGACCGGCATAAACTCTCCTAAGGCTAGATACCTAATAGACAGATGCCTCCACAGCCAAGGAGCTGAAAGACATAAACGGGCGCGAGCTGCTGAGTTCGCCAATCTTCATCTCATCATCTGAGACAGCACGCCACTCTTGGCTACTGAAAGGGGAATAGGGGGATCTGCTACGCGTGGAGAGTTTGTGAGACATTGGCCACCCTTACATAGCTATGGGAACGTTCGTTGGCTGACAAGCTGCCAACGTGTCTCCAGCCACAATCAATATTATGACAGAGTGTCTTGGAGGGGGATAAACAGGAAAAAAGCGGAAAGGGAGCGGAATGGGATGTGTAATCATACCGTAGTTTACAGCTTAATAGAGCACTGCGATTCGTGTAAAAAGAGGCATATACATATTGAAATGGCCAAGGACGTTTATCTGCTGAGTGATTTACATCGAATCATAGACTATGTCAAAAGGAATGGATATGACTAAACGCGCATATCTACACGGTGTTAGTCTAAGCCAGCGCAGGAGATATGATGGCGAAGTAAAGGGTGGAGGAATGGCGAATAACTAGGTAGTATTAGGCCATCCCACAGCCAAATCTTTGTCGATCTTGAAACTTGAAGATAAAGCACATACTGTAAGACCACACTGTCTTAGGCTCAGCTCGTAAATTTGGATCTAGCATTATTTGGAAGAATACTCACTCCACCGATGTACGACGGAGCATATGGAAACAGAAGGAGCATTTCTATTGTTCATCAGCTTACTATATCGTTCAAGTTAAACTCAACACGTCTCGTATAATGGCAATGCGGAGCTCTTGATAGTATAATATTCAAGTTCTCATCAGAGGCATGTAACATATTCTTTGCAAGGCAAAAAATGTCGATCCGTCATGCGAGAGAACACTCAAAATTGTATTGTAATTCCTTTCCTCAAAAAGATTCATGAATTCAATATTAGGCCTCCTTACATCGTGAGATTAAGATTATATTTGATAATGAAAACCGGAATTCAAGTAGGGTCAACTGTTTATCGCCGAGTGTATGCAGAGGTCTCACACATGCGTTCGGTGAAGGCTGCAGGGTTATGGAGGGAGAGATACGAGGATGGCGTAAGGGCAGAGAATATGAAGTCACACTCAACTTACAGCTCTGTCAAGTTAGTGCGGCTGAACCTTGGCGCGGCTAGGGATGACGGTAAAGGCATCACATGCAGCCTATTACTGCTGCTATTGCAGAGCTTCGCTTTTTCATCTTCCCAGATTTGGTCCAGCTTGCCTCCTAGTATACCAGTCAAGTACCGTCGATCCTTGCCGATGAAGAGTATCCCCGGGGAGTAGTTGAAATGCTGACTACATGTTTTATGAATGAATCACATACCACTATACTGCTGGTCGCATCGGTCCTTTTTCGGTGGAGAGAATCATGAATCGCAAACGAAGGATGACTATTCCACACTAAACACAGAAATAACTGCAATCGCAGAGATGTGATAGGCTATGGTATGCTGGCATCTGTGCCTACTAAACGATGAAGCCTGAAATACGTGGTATTCGCTGCAGTATGCATTCTGCGCACCCTTGTTAGCCTCATGCCTCGATGCCATGTCCTTGTAATAACCACACCAAACTTGGAACAACTAGGTTACTCGTAATTGACCGATCTTACCTCAGGAAGTTTGAACGAACTACTGCATCAATCACTTACTTAGCCCGTACGAATGCATGTGCCTTACTCGTAATAATCATTCATGTATTAATCCACCTCATGGCCGGCGCCATGTTTTGAATACATACGTTACTCCGACGAGGCTATTAGAATTAATTGCCAAATAGAGTCAATGGTTGGTATTTCGATGCATCCCCACGACAAATCCACTTAAAAATCTCAGGTATCATTCGAGCGAGGGAAGGCACTAGGAAGACCACTTATACGGCCGAGATCAGATATTTCAGGTTGACAGGTAAAAGATATCCTTTTCCTCTTGTTACGCTAGATGAATAAGCGTAATTAACATCACAGTTGCATAAACCGCTAGGCTCTCTGATCCGGGGTATCTTTCTGGTCACAGCAGACTTTGTGTAGTGTTACACATTCGGGGAATTGAACGATGTAGCTGAAAAATGAAGCTGTAGCTTGAGTTTCGGAGAAAAGGGTGTGACACGTAGCACAGCATGTGTTGCTAGAGGATCTGCAATGGGTAACACGACCTGTACTGCTCGATCTAATAATAGTAGTAACAGTAGCAATGCTCCTTGCCATATGCAAAACAGAATAGATACGAAGCCGGTGTAATAACCAACCGACGACTGTGATGCCTATTGGAATTCTAACTAGAACTGGTAAATGTTGCTCATAAACGCACATGACCCATCCAAACGCTCGCTGAGACAATTTTAGCTGTATCTAGATCACCATGGGTGTCATCGAAGACATTCTTGGTGGCTCATGTATGAGGAATCGAGATTTGCTTGTGTCATCGCTTTCGTAAAAACACGAGGGCCTAGTGCTCCAGGGCCAAGGAATCGGAATATGCACCTACTGCAGCTAACTGATTTCGTGTGGGTGCACTACTTTTCGGTGTTGACGGTGATGGGTTTCATCGTTTCATCAAAGTAAGATTTAGTCACATCTTGCTATATGTACGTAGCCACTTATTAGATGAACCCACCATCAATCAATTGGGCCGACGCAGGATTTCAAGCTATATCGCATCCGATGTGTCGTCCTTCCGCAAGCCTTTCCCTTGGTGGCGAAGAATTAACTCAATGGCAGCTAAAAATATGCATGTTTGGTTACTGCACAGGCAGCGTAAATCCTACCCCGAAATTAACAAGTACTCTCGCGACCCGGATTTGCATGGCCAAGGTTGGTCTGTTACTCCACAAAGAAGCAGACAACAGGGGCTCCGCATTTCTTATTTCTGGATTTTGGACCAACGGATCTCTGATGAAGGGGCGTGAAGGATGCCGCTTAATTAAAACCACGTGTAGCGTACGTGCTCCTCGTCTTAAGTGGGCAGGCTCAATTGCAAACACCACAATCAATGTACGAAATCGCGCATGCCGTCAGACCCGTTTTGGGAGCCTTATATGATTGGGGCCGTTGAAAGGCTGGTTAATTGGCGAGGCTGTGAGAATTTTTAGCATTAATACATCAACTGCTGCATTTGGACTCTTATCAGGCCGGGAGGATCTTATCGGTCAATGTATGGTCCAGCTCAGCTGCAGTTGCGCTAAGAGGCATCCTTTTCTGCAGCTGGTCCAATGAGGAAGCTTCGGGGGTTTGTCTGGGGTAGAATCATTTGACAAACAGTATAGGGCCTCATCTGGTCCAGGGGCATATGCATATGCTGGGCCCTACAGCGCGCGAAGACGATGTAGAGGAATGCGATTTCCCCAAAACTAGCAATATTATCGGCGCTATCACGAACTGCCAGGGGTATGAATGAGAATCTTCCGCTGTGGAGTAGCGTTTGCCAACTTTAGTAATAGTGGCCATGCAGGCGTGCTGGGAGAATTACCCAAGAATACATGTAGTACTGTAGTAGTGCTAATGTATATGGAGCAGTGTCCGCCGGCGATGCGAGCCGCAAGCTTGGCATTTGCAGATCGCTGGGAGTCTCAATTCGGAGATGCTTGATGCCGAATGTCAAGGTGGCTTCATTTCGCGGAAGCATCAGAATATGTGCCTGCTATCGGGCCGCCAGCGGCATGTGAGGGATCTTCTGGCCTCGGCCAAGCTCCTTGGATGTCTTTCTTTAATGCCGATTCTCAGGTCACCTCGCGGCCGACGCTACTCGCGAAGCTGCTACATCCATGCTGGAAATGGGTGTAGAGCTGGGCTGGAAAAGCAGGTGGGCAGCTACTGGGCAATGCGCAATAAACCAGCTAATAATTCCAGACATACACAATGATGGTGGATTGGATGGAGGTGAAACAAGGCAGATATCAAGGAAGACGGAGTAATGCTGGCCCGATCTATTGGGCATGTACTGGCCTAATTCTACATGCTGGTGTTGCTCAGCGGTTGTGTTAGCAGGTACAAGCCGCTGCAGGTTCCCGAGGCCGAAGCTCATACCTACCTTTTTCCTCCCCAACCATCTATTAGGTAACACTCTCTTGACCATCATGCTGCCAAGCTCAAACCCTGGCACCGCAACTGGGTCCTTGTGATAGAGTATTCCTGACAGCTGCAGCTCGTCGCCGGTGCATTACCGAGAATCGGGATTTATAGACCGTACCGTACGAGCAATGGGGAATACTGTGAAGCCATTGGTAATGCGAACGAGAGCGCGAGCCATGCTGGAACCACTGCGGTAACTGTCTCCCCAACCAACTGGCCATGATGAAATGAGATGATAATATGACATCGCAGCTAACTTTGACGCCACTCATCAATGCTCGCGGCATGTCTGAAGCCCGCCCTTTGGCCGCCAACCGATGGCGAGTCTCCAATCGCTGCGACGCTGCTGGGGCCTTTCCCTTACGAGCTCGGCGATGCAGCTCGCGTATGCACAAATGTCCCAGTCCGGAGTAGACATGGAGTGCATGTGCAAGACTGACAGGTCAATTGAGGCATGGATCACAACTGCTAGTGCTGCCACGTTGATGCTTTGTCTTTGGTGTGTCTGTCTGGGGAATGGCTAGATCAGCGCTATCACGACCGCCTGGAAGACGATGGCGAGCCCTTGTCTGATGAAATCAGATTTCGCTACCGCACATCTCTCGCGTGGCGGATGCAACGAACATGCTAATTTCTCACCGCCTGTCGCTCGATGCCCTGACCCCTGGCCGTGGCCCTGGTCCAACAACCCTGCCGTACGACTCTGGTTCGTTCGTCCAACCTTCGCTGGGGCTCTTGCAGAATTCCGTGCCATGGGTCCCCGCCCGCTTGCTTCGCAGCCTCTTCCATCTCGCCTGTCCAATCAGCCATCACTGTCTCAACCGACTTGTCGGGACCCCTCCATCTCAGTCCCCCTCCATCCCATCCAGGTTGCAACGCCGTCGATAGTCAAAACCTGCAGTTCCAAAACGCGAACCTTGTGACGACTAGTCCGGGACGCCGGCAGGACTGCACAATGCAACAAAATCGGCCTTGAACATACTAGCAGTCGACCCATCGTGCTTTGGACTTCATTCTGGCCCGTGCTACGATACTTGGTGCTATGTCCTACTCCTGGCAATAAGACTAGCCTGACAAGGGAATTGATCTTGGTCCTCTAAAGCCACCTTTCGCCTCTTGCCGCCCCTAATCGTGGCCCGGGCCGCAAGCCTGATGGCTATAAACACCATGTTGTAGTCATGGGTCAGCATAATGCGTATTAGTATCAGCTAGGCAAGTAAGCAAGCAGCCACTTTGTTTGCCAAAGTAGATTTGAAGCAAAGTTATTCCGTGTTACATATTTATAAGAGACAACTAAAGAAATTCATAGCAGGCTGTGACGTCGTACCCATTCGATACGACTGGTCATAAACCGCCGTCAGTTTACTACTGCGGCAGAGGGGAGTCACTAGCCCTGCCTGCACATACAGTTTCGAATCCTCTTCCGCGGTCGACGTATCAGTTGCCTCGACCGAATCTAGCTTCCTCCTCAGCTCCTACTCCAACTGTGTTACCCATTTCGTCCAGTCCGGGTCTTCCGTCAGCCGCTGGGTAGTTTCCGGCGCAGTCCATAGCATGATTTCGAGGCCTCCGTGGATCGAGGGTAGAACAATCACAAACCCGTCCATGAAGGCCGGGAAGGCCCATCGAAGGGCCTTGATGTCTCCAAGCTCGGGCCCCCAATTTGCTGCCTTGAGCATCTCTCCTAGCCGAGAGGGTGCAGTGACTAATACGTCGTAGTTGAGTGATGGTAGCAGCTTGTTGGAGATATCGCTAGGATATGTTTGCAAGGCCCCGGTTAGAGACCACAGTTCGTCTGCAGTCCACTCCTCAATAGAAGCTGAAACCTTCTTCGCAAGTTCATGGACCAGTTCCACGCCAGGTGTCTCTAGCTCAGCAGTAGTTGCATTAGCTCGAGCGAGGGCAATGGCGTTCCCTGGATACTCGGGTGCCAAGGGCGGATCCACGCGCCTCCTTAGATTCACCGAGGTTAGAAGCGAGCTCGAGGCGACCTGCTTCTCTGTAAGTCGCCGAGCTTTGCTCACCTGCTTCCAGATAAGCGCGGACAGCGTCGCATGAGATGTCACTGATGATTCCTCCTTTGTTTTTGGCAGCGTTACATCACAGAGTTCATCCATTTTCTCCTGTGTCATGGCCCAGTGAGATACGCGGATGAGCTTGGCGATTCCTTCATGGTCGCCTGAGGTTGCCTTTTGCAGAACCTTGACCTGTAGTTCCGCCTGCAGCTTCTCGTATGATCCATCTTTGACTGGATGATATAGTGGGAACTCTGAGAGTGGGCGGTCCATGCTCGGACTGTAGAGCTGAAACGCATCCAAATGCTCGTTGGTAAGCCATTGGTTGCGGTTGACGACGACTCCTGTAGACACTGCGGCCACATGCTTGGCCCAGACCTCTACAAACGTGCCCATACCTTGGGCATCCATGACCACATGGTGGCCGCCAAAGGTAAGGACCAAGCCGCCCTTGATCAAGGTGGCCTGCAAGGTCATAACGGGGGCTCTTTCAGAGTGCCCTAGAGGCTGTGAGGCATATTGGGACGCCGGCAACGCGGCGAATGGAAAATTGCGTCTGGCCAAGTCTGCGTAGTCGACATCTGGCAATTCTTTGACGTGGAACCAGACGCCTGCGTCTTTGCGGTATTCCAGCTGAATTGTGTTCCGGTCCAGGTCTTTCGGAATGATTTCTGCGGCCAGAATCTTCAACTCGTCAATTGCAAGCGAGAGAGCCTTCTTCAAGTTGCGTAGAATTATGGGTCGAAGTGAAGGCTCATCGACTTTGAAGAAGATCATCATAGGGAGAATGACCCTAACCATATACTGATCAAGCGGTGTGACATCAACAAAGCCGGGCACAAGCGGGATGCTTGGCTGGACCAGAGTGCTCTCTGCCAAAGCAGGAATTGATCCCATGATTGAAAAGGCGTGTTAGTCGAGCGAGAGCAGAATTGCAGCGATGCGTTGTGACGTTTGGCCTGGAGTTGGCGTCGTGCCAATCGCAGGGTAAGTTGCAATTTTATACTATTACATGAGCGCCGCGGATGGGCCGATCGCCTCAAGCGCGTCTCCAGAATTTTGGCCCGGACACTTTACGAGGCCGGCTGGGTTTTGACATGCATGGCCTCGAGCTAGGGACTGCATTAATGCAACCCTTCTTTTTTGTTTCCCTTGTTGGTCCTTTTCCCTCCTCCATCTTCGCACCCATGCCCTGCAATCAAAACCGGGGCGGCCAAGAGCGTGGTTGTTCCCTATGAAGTCAGCTTATTACTGGTCTCCTAGCCCGCGTCTCCTGCACTGTGGCAACTCCATATAATTCTCGCCTCGATCCCAGCTCCGATGTCCCCTTCCCTTCGCTCACTGTCCCCTTCAACCTCAACAATCGTTTCCCCTTCTGTCAATTCTGCCGAATATGACTCCATCTGATCCTATTGCTCCCCATTGGCTTGATGCCAACGGGGACGAGCCTATTGCCATCATAGGAGTAGCCTGCCGGTTCTCAGGCACTGCCTCTGATGAGGATGGTCTATGGCAGCTTTTGTCAAAGGGGAGAACTAGCTGGGCTAGCAATGCCAGAAATCGGTTTAGAATGGAGTCTTTCTGGCATCCCCAAGCTCACCTCCCGGGCTCGGTACGTGGGCAACGAAGAGAGAGACAGCCCCCCTGTCCCTTCTTTGCCTCAACCCCGTCTTTGTCGCTGTCTTGACATCGCAAACTAACTATTCTTTTTATAGACCAGTGCTAGGGGCGTTCACCTGCTTCAACAAGACCCTGCTGTCTTCGACAGTGACTTCTTCGGCATCAGCGGAGTTGAAGCCAAGGCCATAGATCCTCAGCAGAGACTCATGCTCGAGGTGGCCTACGAAACCTTTGAGAATGCCGGCATCCCCTTAGAAAAGCTGGAAAAGTCCAACACTGGAGTTTTCTGTGCGGTTTCCTACACGGACTATGACCAGATCCTGGGTCGCGACCCTGAGACATCCCCAATGTAGGTCTCGCTCAACTCTCCCAGCTCTCGCAACTCTTGAGCCGACCCTAGGAAAAGAGCCCGCCAAGTTTGGTAACCTTCTGCCATTCTACAAATGCTCACCGTTGTGCATAGGTACCGATTCACCGGAACAGGGCCGTCTCTCGTATCCAGTCGCGTGTCCTACGCCTTCGACTTACGCGGACCCAGTAAAGCCGTCGACACCGCTTGCTCTAGCGCTTCAGTGGCCCTACACGATGCCATCCTCGCCCTTCGAGCTGGTGACGCTGACCAAATTTTGGTGGGGGGATCTAATCTGATTTTGGATCCTGACAAGATGTCCATCATTTCCTCCATGTCGTAAGATTTAGGCGTCCCCCTTGCCGGCCATCGTCTTTACTGACAACCAAAGGTTCTTATCCCCGGACGGCCGATGCTATTCATTCGACTCTCGCGCCAGCGGATATGCTCGTGGAGAAGGCGTAGTCGCTCTTCTTCTCAAGCCTCTTAGTGGCGCCCTACGGGATGGCGATACAGTTCGATCTGTTATCCGCGGTAGCGCGGTTGTTTCCGATGGCAAAACTCCGGGCATCACCATGCCGTCGCCGGATAGCCAATTTGCAGCTATTCAGCGTGCATACAAGGTTGCAGGGCTCGATCCCCGAGAGACAGTCTACGTGGAAGCACATGGTAAATTGAAATCTACAGCAACTTGTTTGTTCTTCTTCAACTAACGCAGTTTTCTTTTTTATAAATAGGTACTGGTACCAATGCTGGAGACAACTGTGAAGCCGAAGCTTTTAACCGAGCTTTTTGCCTTGATAATCCTGAGAAGAAGCTTCTCATCGGCAGTGCCAAATCAAATTTGGGCCATACCGAGTGTGTGTCAGGGTTGGCAGGCTTAGTAAAAGTCCTCTTGATGCTTGAGAAGAGAAAACTTGTTCCGACTCCAACCTTTGTAAACGAGAACCCCAGATTGGAACTAGCACGGAGGAGACTGGAAGTAAGTGCACGAAAATTTCTGATTGAAAAATAATCAAATTAACACGGGACATCTTTCCTCTAGGTTTCAACAAAATTCCAAGACTGGCCAGAAGGATCAATTCGTCGAGCATCCATCAATGGGTCAGGGTATGGAGGCACGGACACTCACGTCATCCTCGAGGCATGGACAGAGCCAGCCAAGGTGATAGAGCCAACACCAACAGCAGATCTCAGGGCAGCGCGTGGCCCAAAAGTCTCCGAAGCCGTTGCTCCAAGACCCAAGGTCTTTGTGTGGAGTCACCAGCGGGATGACGGGTTCTCTAAGTTGGCCAATGCATGGAAGAAGTTCCTGAGGGTGGCCAAAGCAAACCGCCAAGAGCTGTCTTTAGACGACTTGGCTTATACGTTATCAGAGAGACGAAGTCGGTTTGCACAGCGAACTGCAGTTGTTGCTTCCAACTTGGAAGAACTTCTGGAGGGGCTCAACAAAATTGAGCTGGGATCACTTCGCCCCGTCAAAGCTTGGACGAATGCACGAAGGTGTTTCATCTTCACTGGTAAGGCCCTCTTATCCTAATCCACGCACCGCAAAGCCAACAAATGCTGATATGATCCCACTTCTCTAGGTCAGGGAGCCCAATGGGCAGAGATGGGGCTGGGATTGCTATCCTACCCACTCTTTGCGGATTCGATGCAAAAGTCTGAGCGGGATTTTATTCGAATGGGTGCGACTTGGCGCCTGATTGACGAGCTGAGAAAGACAAAGGAAAATTCCCGCATCAATGAGGCTGAATTAGCGCAACCGGTTTGCACAGCCATCCAGATCGCTTTAGTTGATCTCCTTGCCTCTTGGAACGTGCATCCTGATGCGGTTTGTGGCCACTCAAGTGGAGAGATTGCGGCCGCATATGCTGCTGGAAGCTTGACTGCACCAGAAGCTCTTAGGGCTGCCTATCATCGAGGCCAGTCTGTATGTCAAATCATGCGGAAAGAGGGCGCAAGGCAAGGAGGAATGCTTGCCGCTGGCCTGTCAGACACCGATGCGCAAAAGTATCTGTCAAACTATAGCCAGTACGCTGTAAATGTGGCATGCGTTAACAGTCCTACAAGTGTGACAATCTCAGGCGATATCTCGGCCATTGATGAAATTGCCGCCAGATTGGAAGAAGATGGCATCTTCAACCGAAAGCTAGCCGTCCCAGTAGCCTATCATTCTTCTCACATGAATGTTATTGAGGGATTATATGGCGATGCGTTGAAGTCGCTACAGCCTCGCAAGTTCAAGCCAGGTGTGCGGATGATATCTTCAGTTACATGTGAAGAGCTTAGCGGTGAAGAGATGGACGGCACCTACTGGGTGAGTAATCTGCTACGTCCAGTTCGGTTTTCGCCAGCCTTGACCAAGCTCCTTGGTTTGACTGCAACTGTTACGGACAAGGACGGCAGTGCAAAGGATGGCAGTGCCACCGTGCTACCCACTGTTATGGTTGAGCTTGGTCCTCACGCTGCACTCCAAGGGCCGGCTACCCAGATAGCAAAATCTGTCAAGGAGCTGACTTCAGTAGCCTATTTCTCTTGTTTGAGGAGAAAGGAAGGCGCTGTTCAGAGTATGCTGTCGACTGTAGCTGGTCTATTCAACCATGGCCTCAAAATTGAGCTCACAAGCACAAACAACCCCCACGGTACGCAAACAAAGGTTCTGACAAATTTGCCGGCATACAACTGGCATCACAGTAAGATTCACTGGAATGAGTCCCGCCGAAGTCAAGTGTACCGTATGCGAGAATTCCCCCGCCATGATCTGCTTGGAACTGCTGCTGCGGATAGTATCAGCGCCGAGCCGTCTTGGAGGATGTATATTAGGCCTTCGGAGATGCCATGGATTAAAGGCCATTCGATAGATGGCCAAGTCCTATATTCTGCCGCCGGCTTTCTGACCATGATTGTGGAGGCCTTGAAACGCCAGTCTATTACGTCAAATCGCCCATGGATAAAGAGAGTAATACAATTTAAGCAGATTGTCATTGACAGGCCTCTCCTTATCCAAGAGGACTCATTTGGAGCTGAAGTCTTTACTCTCTTGAGGCCTTTCTCAGTGACATCGCGTGATTCCAGTCAAAAGTGGCAGGAGTTCAGAATCTATAGCATCTCCCCAAACAACGAATCTACTGAGCACTGCCGAGGCTTGGTTTCTCTGTCAGAAGATGCAGGTAAGCTGGATATCAAGCCAGATCACGCAGTCAGCTCTCTTCATAACGCAGATGGTTCAGCTTCGTGGACTAAGCTAGAGTCTAATCAGCTGTATAAGCTGCTTAGCGCCTCTGGCAATGACTATTCTGGATGCTTTGCGAACCTTGACAACATCTCAGCTCGCCCCTGGGAATCTAATAGCGAGCTGACTGTGCAGAATGTGAAAGCAATGATGCCTGGAGGCCACCAGGAAGTGCATCACATACATCCTACTACGCTTGAAGGCTGCTTCTTGGCAACTCTTCCGGGTGTAAAACTTGCTGATGGCTTGGATGGCCCTCAAGTTGTGGCCTCTATCGACGAGCTTTACATTCCTACAGATATTGACCTCCAGCCAGGACAGAAGCTCTCTGTTACGGCGAAGTCCAGCCCCTATGGACTGAGACAGCACTCATCTCATATTGTTGCTACGGACAATGCGAACAATGTTATCGTTCGTGTTGGAGGAATCAAATTCTCATCTCTGGGAAGCTATCAGGCAGACGGTAACCGCGCTGATAATCCTTTGAGCCATTATGTTGAATGGCATGTGGATCCATTTTCTTCTACAAAAGAGGCCGTTGTGGAATACTGCCAAAGAAATCTTGGTCAAGAAGGTCAAGAGCAGCGAGAAAGCCTTGACCCAATCTCTCTTAGCATTATCAAAGACACTCTTGGTCAAATTCCAAGCGAAGAAGAACCTTTGGTTACTGGCCACCTGCGACGCTTTTATGATTGGATGCGCGAGCAAGACACATCGAGTGCCCTGCCTTTGATCTCCGGGAGCAAGGCACAGGGTGTTGCGAGCCAGCTGCTGCTTCAAATTGCCCCTCACTTGCCAGGCATTCTGCGAAGAGATCAAGAGTTACCAATCGATGGAAGCCTGTTACACCGCCTTTATGCCGAGGATGATGGTTTCCACAGGTGTCACGCTCAGCTAGCAGAATATCTCAAGCTTGTTCAAAACAAAGTGCCGAACCTACGTGTTTTGGAAGTCGGCGCAGGAGCAACCAATTTGACTTCTACTCTGCTTGAAGCCCTCCACGGAGAAAAGCACAATTATGCTACTACTCCAGGTACATACGTTTTCACAGACGCTTCTGAGCCTTCCATTGCAAGCGCTCAAGAGAAGCTGAAGAAATTCGAAAGTGTTGTAGAGTTCAAGCCCCTTGATATCGAGCAGTCTCCTGCGCAACAAGGATTTGAACCTGGCTCTTTCGACGTTATTGTTGCTTCAAATATCATTCATGCAACACACAACCTTGAAAATACTCTTAGTCATCTAAAGAGCTTGCTGAAGCCTGGTGGCCAGATTGCTTTTGCAGAGCTAACAGCACCGTCTTTGCGATGGGGGCTTCTTGGCGGAGGCCTGCAGAATTGGTGGCTGGGTGCTGAGGATGGTCGCACTAGCTCACCTTTTGTATCAACTTTAGAGTGGGAAAAGGTCCTGGTCAAGAGCGGCTTTTCTGGTGTATCATTTGAATTGAAGGACTACGACTCGGATGAGAAGCACGAAGTGAGCTTGCTCATTTCGCACGCCGCCAATGCAGAGGTGAAAACCATTTCTGAGAGCATATCAATCTTTACTGGACAGGATAGTCCTTCTATGGCGAGTGAGTTACGCACTGGGTTGATGGCAAAGTATCCCGAAGCTGTAGTCTCTTCAATCTCACTGTCTGGAGCGGTAGCATCTCCTGGAACTTGTATATTTCTCCCTGAAGTCTCTCAAGGCGCCCTATTGACAGCATCCGAGAATGACTGGGACATGGCTCGAAATCTTCTTGTAGATGCTAAAGCTGTGCTGTGGGTGACCAAGGGAGCATATTCGGCTGAGCCTGAGCCACATCGGACTCTCATTACCGGATTGGCACGCAGCTTGCGAGCATTGAGGCCCGATCTCAGTTTCTTCACTTTGGAAATTGGCGCGGGATCGGAAGAAGCATCTGCGATTTTGCAAGTATATGAAAAGTATCTTGGCCCAGATGCTTCGCCGTACTCTGCGTCCGAGTGGGAACTTGCTTTCTATAACGGCAGCATTATGATTCCTCGTCTATTAGAGAACAAGGCGGTCAATCAGCAAGTTGAAGATGCTGTATCAAAGCACCATCCACGCGAAGAGATTTATACCGACGCTAGTAGATCATTGAGTCTGCGAATTAGCTCCGTTGGAGTGCTTGATTCTTTATACTGGGCAGATAATGAAGTCCATGCGGCTACTCCCAAGTCAACACAAGTCAGAGTTCGCGTGGAGAGTTTTGCACTCAACTTCAATGATATGCTGACTACCACTGGCCAGCTTGAAGGCAGCTCTTCTCTTCTTACGGAAGGTTGTGGCACGGTCATTGAAATTGGTGATGCTTCCCAGTCAAAACTCTCTGTAGGCGACCGGGTTAGCTTCTTTGCCCCTGATGGACTTGCCACCGTGAGTAATGTAGATGCTCGCCACGCTGTTAAAATTCCAGAGGGCATTGCCAGCGGCATTGCTGCGGCAATTCCGCTGGCTTATTCAGCTGCGCTCTATGCTCTCCGAAACATTGCCAGGCTTCAGCGAGGCGAGTCCATCTTGATTCACTCAGGAGCGGGAGCAGTCGGCCAAGCAGCGATTGCCCTTGCAAAGCTTCTTGGCGCTGAAGACATATTTGTTACGGTTGGAAGCCCAGACAGGGCAGAGCTCGTCAGTAAGACATTTGGCATCCCCGCTGAACGCATCTTCTCAAGCCGAGACCTGGACTTTGGCGATCGCCTTCTCAGGCAGACGAATGGCCAGGGTGTAGATGTTGTTCTCAATTCTCTCTCTGGAGATGCATTTTCAGAGAGCTGCAGCGCGGTAGCCTCCTTTGGCAGAATCATTCAGCTTTGCGAAAGAGATGTTGCGAATAACGGCCGACTTGGCCTAGAGGCCCTCCAGAAAAATGCTTCCCTTTCCGTTGTGAACATGGCATTCCTCGCAAGAGAACGGCCCGCGATGTTCGAAGAGCTGTTGCAGACTTCTTTCAACATGCTCCAGGAAGGAACTTTGTCTCTCATCAGCCCCATAACTACCTCTCATGCTTCCAACGTTGCGGAACAGCTTCGAATTATGCAAGCGGGTGACCAAGTGGGCAAGGCGGTGTTCAGGTTGGACTCTACCCTGCCTTTGAAAGTAAGTTGTCTGCTCAGGACAGGATTTTAAGCTTGTCGTTTTACTAACTTGTTTCAAGATTCAACCTCGGAAGCCCAAGTCTGCAGAACTTCGAGAGAACAGCTCCTACTTTGTTGCCGGAAGTAATGGAAGTCTTGATGTAGCCATTGCAAAGTATTTGGCGAAGCTAGGAGCCCTTCGCCTCATTGCGTGCCAAGGATCAGCTATCGAAGCTATAGCAGATGAGATTAAGAAGTTGGGCGCTGACGTTGCCGTTATTCCTGGCCATGTCTCTGACAGACCTTTTGCTGATCAGCTTAAGGAGGCAAGCGTAGGAGTGCCCCTTAAGGGTATAATTCTTGGAGAGTGTTCCACCCACGTAAGTGATACAACTTTCATGGCTAATGTTTCCAAGAAGGGGAAGCTGACAAAAATGATGATTAGGATGCGGATGTCAAAGCTCTTACTCACTCTCAGTGGTCTACTGGGATTGAATCCACAACCGCTGACATTCTCAGCCTCCAAAACGCTTTCGGCTCGGAGCTTGATTTCTTCATCTTGCTTAACAGCACTGCCTCGGTCGTAGGTAGCCCTGAGCAGAGCATCGCTGGCGCTGTTGGCGCATTTCGAGATAGCTTTGCCCGATCCCAAGCTTCCCAGGGCTTCCCTGTCAAAGCAATCGATCTTGGTACTGTACAGCAAGAAAACTTGGATGATGCTAAAAACGCACTACCCTCTTCCAATGTCCAGCCACAGACAATCGATGAAGTTCTCGCGGTGATCAACTACGCTATTCAAAACCCCATTGTGGCAAATCCATCCCAGGCACAAATCGTCTGCGGCGCCAGCCAATATGCCCCAGATCCTTCATCACCTACCACACGACGGCCAGACGCTCGCTTCGCACACGTCTGGTCTCGCGCGGCACCTCGCGTCTCGAGGAGCGGCGAAGACGCCTTTGATGTACAGGCCGTCCTCCGGAGCGCATCCAGCGCAGAAGTCGCCGTCGATGCCGTATACACCGGTCTGAAGGAGAAGCTCGCCGGTTTACTGGCAGTTCCTACAAAGGAGATCCAGCCAGACCGCTCAGTGTCGAGCTACGGCGTAGACTCCCTCATCTCGGTCGAGCTGCGGAACTGGATCACTGGACACTTGGGAGGACATGTCCAGATGTTGGAGCTGATGAGCTCCTTGTCCATGTTGCAGCTATCAGATCTTATTGCGAAGAGGTCGAGACTCGTCCCAGCGACCGTGTTTGGAAGCGCAGAGGCAACAAACATGGAGAAGAGCTAAGGGAGCATTTGGTGGAGAGTATGGATATACGAAGTTATGAGATTATGAGACAAGATTTATTGTTTCTCCCCCTCCCCTTTTTTTATTTTCCTTTTTTTATTTTCCTTTTTTTATTTTCCATTTCGAATTTGTAATTACTTTTCTCGTTTCCTAGCACGGAGCGTCTTAGTTGTTAATTTTTTGATAGCGAGCTTGTTTTGCTGAGATTTTGTATTTATTCATCCACCTCTTTCATTAGTATATCTATAACACGAGCATACGGATAAAGAATTATTTCGTTGACACTTGAAATCTCGCAATGGCCTGTCTAATCTAGTAGTCTCATTTTTATAATCATCCATGTCGTCCCATATTACGCCACATTAGTAATAAAAAATATTCCTCCTCTTTCATCAATCCAGTCTATCTTTACTCCTTTGCCTAGCCTTCTCCAGCTCTGGCGTCCGCGTTGTTCTTCTTGGCGTTTCGCTCGGCATCTCTTCAACGGTTGTGTCCAGCCGGACGCGGAACACTTTTCCTCGCCAGCTCACAGTCGTGCCGAGCAAAACTGCCAATGTCCAAATCGGTAGAGCCATGAATTCTCTTCCAATCCACGCAGGGAGCCATTCCAGGAAACGGCGTCTCGGAAGGCCACGTGGGCTGGATGAGCCGAATGCGAATTGGGGAGTGTTTTCGTCGGTTTCAATGGTGCGGCCTGTGTGTAAGAGTCTGAATGTGAACCAGTCCACGGTCATCCAGGCGGCGATGGATATGAGCCAAATCGTGGCCATAGCTGACCATGTCTGTGGGATAGACTCTTTGAACCAGGGCAGGGTAGTTACGGCAAAAGCAAAATAAGCGCAGCATAGTAATGATTCAACGCCAGGTTCGACTAGAGTCGCAGCCAGCACGGTGAATTTTCGAGCTCTCAGCCAGCGGACTCGCCGAGCAGCGTAGGCAGACACGGACATGCCCGCCATTGGCTGCAGGACCAGGTCACTCCAGGCAATACTATGGTTCGCATAGCCCGGAATGTTGGAACGCCAGAGAAGGTCGCCTATCAGGTGGTCCTCGCAGATGTTGTGGGAGAAGTAGTCGACACCCCGTGGGCGTTCGAAATCCTTTGGAAGAATGGGATTCCGGGCGGGATCGGTAACTTGGTCCAAGTGAGCTTTGCGGAACATGTTGCTCTTGCCAACAATACACGGGGCAACTCCAACAATATTGATGGCGCCGTAGAATTTGACGTGCGTGGTGGCCATGAACATTTCGTCGAGGCGGCCACCGCCATTCTTGGATATTCGTTGCCATAGGGTCTCGTTGGTCGAGGCGGAGGTCTCAGCGGCGGCTCCGAGGAAATTCTGGCTTTCGGCCGAGGAATCTTGCTGGTAATCGACTACATCGACGACAACAGGAAGCTGGTGGACGAATTTGTAAGGCTGTGCTGCCTCACCGGTTTTGGAGTAGCCCATAAGCTTGTCCACCATACGCCCCAGGACGCCCTTTGCAACCCAGACATTGCAGTCGATGATCCATATAACCTCTCCCGGGGCCTCACGATAAGCCCTGCTGATATTTCGTATTTTCGGATTCGGTCCCAATGTATTAACGCGACCGTCGGGGCCGTGTAGGACCGGGTCTTCGTTCTCGACTAGGATTTGCGCATCGTGGGAGGGAAAGTCGCGGATGAGCTGCTGGAGAACCGGGTACGATGGATCGCTGGCATCTTCTACGCAAAGACGAATCGAGATTTTGTCCTGGGGATAGTTTTGGCGAAAGGTCGAGGCGATGCATTCGTATAGACAGGGCTCTAGACCCTTGACTGGTCGGATAATAGTGACACTCGGCGCATCGGCGCCAAGGCCGGAGGATTTGGATGGACGAGCTCGTCGGGAGAAGCGATTGAATCTAGTAGCAGGGAGCCAGAAAGCATTAGCCTGATGCTGCCGGAGCGACAAGCTGGGAGGGAGGCTGGAGAAAAGGCTTACATGGCGCTGATGCCGACAAGTTGGACGAAGACTACGACCACGGACCAGACGAGGCAAACCGTGGCCACAACTTTGACAAGATCAAACATTTCCAAGTCTAGGATCGACGGATAACCATTACCCCTTCACTGTGGGCGGGAAACTATCACCTGCGCATAGGGGTGGACTGTTGGGACATTATAGGAGTATAAGTGTAGGTAGTAGGTAAGGATCGTGGACAGTCAAGGAGTTTAGAACGAGGCGGGGTGGCAGCAGAGGATAAGTAATAAGTACTACTAGTAGTAACAAAGTAGCAGTAAATACAACGAGTAAGTCGCGCAGACGGCGGCTTTTCGGTCGGGTAAGATTATCGAGGATGGCAAGCCCACTCGAAGTCGCGGGTCTTCTTTCCGACCAGCGCTGAAGACGATGTCCGTGTCGACGAAGAAATGGCGGCAAAAGAGGCTTTGCCAAAGATGGCGTCGACGACAGCCACTTGTCTGTGGAAAAAATAAGAGCATGACCTGGCGATCTCTAGGTTAGGCTTAGCACCGCTAACGGAAGCTTGGGTAGCCCTGGAAGCTTCGCTAGGGGGGTTGGTGGGTGGCAGCTGCTAGGTGCTGCTAGCAAGATTAGGTAGTCCTCTGCGCACGAAAAAGTCCATGTACGGAGTAGACGGGTCACAAGTATAGCGAAAGCAGGAATAGAGCTCTCGATACGTCATTTTTCAGGGCTGTATGCTTAAAATACGCATTTGTGCGGGCGTGGATGCTGGGCTCAGCTGTCTTGGTGCCGGCCGAGGATTTTGGAGCTTACACGGAGTATACATATCGGAATGCACATACCGGCGATGGGCCACAGCTCCATGTTGCAGCAAATGCTTCTTCACGTCGGAAGATCCGGGCCTGGAGTATCCGATCAAGTCGTCTTTAGCTATGGACCCTGCGGTAAGCCCACCCCATCAAACGATTCCAGTGGATCACTCGATGCTGCAGGACGGCCGTAGGGCTCACTGTGCCTGCGGTGCCTGCCGATGTGCCCTAGATTCAGGGCGCTGTGCCGCCTGTAGCCTTTGCAGACTGCATGCTTGGCTGCATCTGCCCACACACGACTCGCATTTCTTGACGCCTGGCGCTCCAGGCATCCGTTCCAGGGCCCAGTTTAGCGCCTTTCTCCGACTAACCGCCGAAGAAAATCCCTTGTGAGCAGAAAAAAATTTCCCTCTCTTACTTTCTTTTCTATATCCAAGCAAAGAATTTTCTTGTGCCTCGACATCCTCTTCTTCTCGGATTCCAGACTGGTAGAGCCTCTATTGCCTTTCTGGATCGTCTTGGATGAGATCCTGCTGGACTCATCCTGCTGAGGAGTGTTGTTTTTACCAGGCCATGTCTTGAGAGAAGTAAGTCGAACCATCTATTTTCTTTCTTTTTTTCTTCAAGCTCTGGAGCTACCAGGAAACTTCCTCAACTCCTCCACAACATTTCCATCTAAGCTCAAGCTTGGTATCCCTCAAATCACCTAAAAGACTTCATTCCCACGTCTTGAGTGATGAACAGACGCAGAGGCTTTTTGGAAAACAGCTCCCTTCTTTCACCGATCAACCCTTTCCTCGCACTGTTATGATGATTACTATTTGTGCAAAGAGCGACCATTCATTTGGAGACCTCTGTGATTGCCATCTCATTATAGACTACAACGGTATCTGATACAGTGATGGAAATTTTTGTTTTGCTTTTTTTCATCTATCTTTGTCCCGCCGTCGTTTCGGCAATTGTTGGAGCTAAAAACTAACTAAAAGCTCCTCTAGGTCAAGGTCAAAATGATCCCAGTCCGAAATGGCTGAGATGCAAGTCCAAACCGAGCCCCCTTCTATTGGCAAGGCTTCGGCTGAGCTGCAGCCAAACTCTGCAGCTCCGGCTCAAGCCCAAGTCAAACCCCAGTCTGAAGCTCCAGCTCCGGCTGCCCAGCAGCAAAAGCGAGGTCCATCTATCCACCAGATATACGCGCTTCCTGCACCCATCCGAACCTTTCCCCTCCCAACCTTTTATCCCAACAACCCTATTTCGTTGTTTCACGTTGCCTACGCATGGCTGGGCCAGGTTTTCCGACCACCGCCTACTGAGCCTGCCGTGATCCACAATGGCGTCTGGTCTGAGACAACAATCTCAGTACACATCAAAGATGAAAAGTCTATGAGGGCCTTGTGGGAGCAAGGCTTTTACGGCAAGGGCAACCTGAGTCGCAGTGAGCCTAACTGGCTTAAGAGAGAACAAGTCCAAAGAGGACTCCAGGAAATGCACGTCAGCGAGATTTTTACGCAGCAGAGGCGAGAGGAGCGAGCTCAAGCCAAGTGGGAGCGTGCGCGACTTGAGCAAGAAGCCATTTTGCGGACGAAGCTGGAAGAGGAGCGGCTGGCCGCATCGCGCAGCCCTGCAGAAAAGGAAAAGGCTGTGCTAGACTCTACCCCAAGCTTCGTTGCACCGGTTGGTCCTCTAGAGCTCCTGGCACTTCCAAATTCAGCAGTCGTTGTATCGCGCCTGGAGTCGATTCTGGCACCCATACCGCTCTTTGCACCTGTTGGACCGCTACAGCTTTTGGCACTCCCGAACTCTGCTGCCGATCTTGCCAAGCTTAGCAAAGTAAATGCGTCCAAAGCCAGCGAATCGTCTTCTTCTCATAATGGTTCGTCAACGGAGGATTTTGAAGAACCGCGAACCCCCATCACCAACGAAACTCCAGAAATCTTTAGAGATGATAGATCTGTAATTTCATCTAGTGATGGCGCGGGAAACAAGCCGTTGAAGCGCAGAAAGAGCGTACGATTCTCCCCCACCGTGGAATCGGCAACGTATAAGGCATCTGATCCTCCAAGCCCCAACCGCTCGCCTCCTGTGTTGTTTTCCCAGCCATCCCAAGCCAATGGCAATGGCAACTCAAGTAGCCAGACCCTGCCCTCACTTCCATTGGCAAGCGTACCTGTGTCCGACCCCATTATCAATAAAGAACATCTCCAGTTGACGCCAGAGGAAGCCTTCTTCCTATCATTTGGCCTTGGCGTCTTAGAAGTCACGGATCCTGCATCTGGCAGAGTCCTTTCACGTCAGGAGCTCTTTTCTTTATTCCGACAATACTCTTACTTCCCTCCCCGCATTGGCCCTGACGAACCTGATCTGGAGCCGGACGATGGATTCTTGGTACACTATGCCGTGTACCATCATTTCAGATCCCTGGGATGGGTTCCTCGCGGCGGTATCAAATTCGGAGTCGACTGGCTGCTTTACACCAGGGGACCAGTGTTTGATCACGCCGAGTTTGGCCTGATTGTGATTCCGTCGTATTCAGACGCATGGTGGAAAAAACAAGGGAAACAGGGCCCGCGAAAGCCATGGTCGTGGCTGCACAGTGTTGTACGAGTCTTGTCACACGTCACCAAGAGCTTGGTGCTGATCTACGTGGACGTGCCACCTCCTCATAAGTTTGAAGAGGCGTTGAAGGACGGCATTACGGATGCGATGAAATTGTACAAGATCAGAGAGGTTATGGTAAAGAGATGGTCGAGCAATCGAAATCGATGAAGAGACCTTTGACGTCTATTTCAGTCCCTTCCTACTTGTCCCTTTTTTTTTTCTATTTGTCGGACTCGCGTTGTAACATTAAAGTGGAACTTGGGCGATGATATTGTATCTGTATGCAAATGGGAGTTGGACACATGACAGCGACGTGCCTTTTAATGGATATGAGTAATGATGGAATGAATCAGGATCTAGCTACAAGAGTACATTTACTTTTTCAAGATGAAACATATTCATTCAATAACATCGATGCATTGAAAAGATAAACTACGGACTGGACTTTGTTCAACAATGTGAATGCCGTGAATACCAATGATTGCCTGCATAGGTAGGACCCTGGGATTGAGGGGTTGGTGGCTGAGATGTTCCTTTGAGCCGAATCAATGACTGCAACTCTCAATATCATCTGATCAAACACTTGGAGAGCCTAAAAGAACAATTCAATGCAAGCTAAATTAGTGACGTAGATTTTCAATCTATTCTGACTTTTCGGTAAGGCCATAGTTTTTTCTGGCTGCTTCACTCTGTCCATTCCATTTCTTGCCGGGCCTGTGCCTCGGTCCACTCAGCTCTTATTAGCGCAAAAAACGACCTGACATGCGACTTTCTCAACTCATCCGCCTGTCCTACTCATAGACGACTTACTTGTCGTGTCTTTTTGTATTTATAGGTGGCTCCTCGTATTGCCATCTGTAGACTTCGGCCCGCTCAATTAGAAGCAGCAGCTCTGCCACGATGTTGTCGCTGGCCCGCACTTCACAAGCCAGAGCCGCCGCCACGGCAAAGGCTAAAGTCAGAGTTGTGGCTTGTCGCGGCGTGGGAACTCAGGCCCCGTGGAAGCAAGGAGGTGACAACCAGAGATACAAGCGAAGACAGCCCAAGAAGGATACAGAGACAGAGGAGACTCCGTACAGGCCGCAGGCGAGAAGAATCCAGGCCAAGGAGGCGGCTGCTGTGGGTGGCCCGCAACAGACTGCCACTTCGGCCTCGCGATACTGGCCGAAGCTGGAGACGCCGAAACATGCCAAGCGGTTTACGTATCACGACTTGGAGAGCGCAAAGGAGCATGGGCCGGTGTCGGTTGCTTGGACGGACAAGTTTCTCTTTGTGGAGGATCCGGCTACGGAGAATGGGAGGCGGGCGTTGAAGCCTGCGACGTTGCGGGATAGTTGTCCTTGTCCGCGATGCAGGGACACGTCGTCTGGCCAAAAGACGTTTTCGTCTGTTGAGATTCCCGTTGAAATTGGCTTGGAGCATGTCAAGCCGACGAAGGAGGGATTGGAAATCAAGTTTCTGAACGATATCCCGCGGTTTGTAGAGAATGGCCAGGAACATGTCATGGTTCTGCCCTGGGAATCAGTTGATCTGTCGCTCAAGCGAAAGGGCATGGAGGATGCGAGTTTGCCTCGCAAGCGATCTGTTTTGCGACGCACGGGAGTTGTCTACTGGGATCGTGATATCATTGGTCAGCAGGTGCGCAAGATTGACTACGCTGAGTTTATGAAGGACGACAGCGAGGCCTTTTGGGATGTCATTATCGACATCTGTCGCTTTGGGCTTGTCTATCTGAAGAATGTGCCGCGAGATGAAGAGTCTGTTGTGCGCATCACGACGCGCATTGCTAATATCCGCGAGACGTTTTACGGACGCACGTTTGATGTTCGCGCGAAGCCTAATGCTGAGAACGTCGCTTATACGAGCGGCTATCTTGGCCTTCATCAGGATCTCCTGTATCTCGATCCCCCGCCTATGATCCAGGTCCTGCACTGCATGGATAACTCCTGCGCAGGGGGTGAATCTCTCTTCAGCGACGGCGAACGCGTTGGCCGGCTCCTCTGGTCCTTCATCACCAGACATCGCATGGCACCACTGGCCGAACACCACGTCCCCTACCAGTACGGCAAAAACGGCTACCACTACTTCAGCTCTCGGTACGTCATTGACGGCAACACGTCTGGTTTCCAAAACGTGTACTGGTCGCCTCCTTTCCAGGGCAAGTATCTCAGCCCCGTCAAGGACATTCGCCAGTGGATCGAGCCGGCGCGCATTTTCGCCTCGTTAATCAATGACAAGGAGGCTATTCACGAGCACAAGATGGAGCCGGGTGATTGTGTGCTCTTTGATAATCTACGTGTGCTGCATGGCCGGAATGCCTTTGATGCGTCGGCGGAAGGCGGAGGTGCGAGATGGCTCAGGGGAGCGTATATTGCTGCCGAGGACTTTTTGTCGAGGGCGGCGCATATTCCCAAGGGAATGGCCGAGAAGTATCGTGGGGAGCAGCCGTGGACGCCGGGGTTGGCGCAGAATAGGTTGAAGCAGAGTGTGTGGCATGAGGATGTTGTCAAGATGGTGAAGGAGCTTGACCCTGGTGTGGAAGCATGATGATATTATACGATGTGTATGCAGCATAGAGATTTGTGGTGTTTGAATGCACGATGGCGGCAGTGGGCAAAGTAGAATGAGAAAAGAAAATATGTGTATAGTACAGTATTTATCTCGGGTCAATATGATACGATAAAGCAAGCTAACAACAATGATAAAAGCAAATCCCGTTTTTGTTCCGTTTCGTGCGCCGCGCACATAATACACACTTGATGCGTCGTCAATCTTAGTAGATAGTCCCTCATTACAAATCCTCCCCCGTAGCTAAAAAATTCCAAGGAGTAATGGCAGTTACTCCCACTTCTTTGCCACGACACCATCGGGTGGGACAGTCTCAACCCTCTTGTCCTTGACATCGTCCCAACTTGTGCTGAGGGATGTTCCGTTGCTCTCGGTGAAGCTCTTCATCATGGCGCGCTGCTGCTCGGGGGTAGCTCCCTTGTAAAGCTTCTTGAAGAAAAGGTTGACGTCCTTTTCGTCATCTGAATTCTCATCCTCTCCAACCTTGTCCCAGTTTTTAGGGCCAGAGCGAGAGGACGTGGGGTAAGACGGCGTCGAAGCTGAAGGTTCGCTTTTGACAGAATCGACGACAGGTTCTGGTTTTTTAGCCTCAGGTCTAGAGTCTAGAGTCAGCTAGGGTTATATTAAATAGCAGCTGCATTGATTGGTATGAATAAACTTACGCTGCTACAACAGCCGGCTTTGCTACCGGAGCTTGTGCTGCTGAGGATCCATCAGCTTGGAGAGTTGGCCATTTACCGGCCGTCTTCTTGGCCAAGCTTAGTTCGACCTTGTTGGGAGTAACGGTAAACTTGGACTTGGAGGGATCGATTTCTCCCCACAGATGAAGCTGAAACTCCTTCTCGTCGCCATTGGGATAGACAACAGGGTCCAGTCGGACGGAATTTTCAAGGAATTCTACCTTGAGCTTCTCTTTGTTGACACCCTTTGAAAAGATGGAAACAGACATGGCCGTGTTGCTTTGGAAGTCCTGAAGGCGAAGTGGAGCATCGCTAGGAACAACAGGCTTTGCTGGTGCGGGCTTGGCCTGTGCAGACTCGGTTTGAGCCTTATCAGACTTGTGAACAGCAAGTTTCTTTTGCTCGGGAACCAGAGCCGTCGTCAATTTCCTTCCAGCATCATCCTCTGGCAGCTTCTCCATTGCCTTCAAGGCCTGAATTCGCATGGCGCTGGCCATTCGCCACTCTCTATGCTGTGGCTGAGACTGAGACTGGCCCATGGCGGTTTTGAGAGCGTCATTCTTCTTGCCAATGTCCTCACTACGGGCATCAGCAGTGGCCTGGTCTGCAGTAACTGTCCAGAATCCTTTGTCGTCTACATGCTGCAGGCCAGGGTCCTCCTTAGGCAACGCTGGACCACCCTTAGTCAGTCTCATGCAGTGCAGGTAGCAGTAGTCGGCGTTGGCGTGTTGCTTTAGGTGATAAAAGGCTACACCGCGGCGGTACTGAGCGCTGGCCATGAGATCACGCTTGTTGCGCTCATAGGCAGTGTGCCACGCCAGGTCGGCATCGTCCAGGGCTGCTTCGTATCGCTCAAGTCCAACTAGGGCCTTTGAACGGGCAATAAGCCAGGCTGGATTTGTAGAGCTCTGGAGCGCCGTGGAGAGCTTGGTCACGGCTTCATCCCAGTTGCGTGCCTCGGCGGCACTGAGACCCTGCTGGGCCAGAGTGACGTACGACATGGTTGTGTATCGTTTGCCTGACAAGTAGGTTGTGATTGGCTTTGGTGTTGGTGATGGGTATGGAAGTGAGCAGTGCCGGTTTATGGAGAGAAGAACTCAAGACCAGAGGAATATCTAAACAATGGCACCCGAGAAACAGCAGGCAGCAGCAGGAATAAAGAGTTGCAGCCAAGAAGCTGGTGGTGAACTATGGAAGTTCTAGTGGGGTAACTGTGAAGCATAGGTGAAGGCAAGCTTGGAGCTAAAATAAAGTGCAGCCGCCACTATCATTTTGCCCGGCAGAATCTCATACCGCCTGCTTATCCTAGACTAGTGTGGCTTCGACAAGCAGGGGAATTTTGCTGCAGGAGCACAAGGTTTAGCTCGAAGCGTCACAAAGGCGATTAAACAGTTGGAAATATAAACAAGAAAAAAAAAAAAGGGCAAAAAGAAACAGACATACAACAGCCGGTGTTCGCCAGTGGTCACCCACCTGACTACTAATCTGCCTCTCATTGGCTTGACTCTGGGAGAGCGGACGGGATCCCGTATATTCCAATGGATATGGTCGTATGTGACAGAACGCTGTGCTACAAGCCATGATAAAACAGGCACGATGGCCTCACCACAAAACAACGCAGAAACAAGCAAAAAAGAAAAACATACAACAGCCGGTGTTCGCTGATGGTCACCCACTCAACTACTAATCTGCCGGTTAGTGGCTTGTCTATGGGGGAGCAGACGGGACCCCGAATTCTCCACTACCTATGGTCGTATGTGTTAGAACCAATTCTTACTACACATTATATTACAGCCGATGTAAATGGCTGAGGAAAAGAAGACCTTCTTACACAACCTTCTTCTTACACAGCCTTCTTATATCTACAGGTGCCCCCTACCTTTTTAAGCAGGCGCTGTTTCTATTAAAATCTCTCTCACTAGCAGAAATCGGGGGATAACGTGTGCAATGAGTTGCTACTCTACTTGATCCAGCTCTTCCAAGCACTCATTGAGCTCAAAATCCATATTAATAACACGTTGAAGTATCTGAGAAAATAATATGGTCCAGTTTGACTTCCAGGTTAATGACTGGGGGTTCGATTTATGTTAGTGCACAAGAAAATAAATTTTGGATCAATCTTTTATTGTAATTCTTGCCATCTCTAGTTATCTAATCTCAATATTCATTGAAAGATAAGGGAAACCATTAAGATGGAAAAAACCTTATCAAGACCTAGATATCTTGTGGCCGTTCTGTTCCTGTGAAAAATTAATACTATAGTACTAAATAAACCGTTATACCATTAAGGAATACATACCGGGATTAAGCAGCACAAACACACGTGCTTAAACATGTAACGCCTGGTACGCAAAAAATTGTATCTCCAGAACAAGCACAATAGGTATTCTCGCAAATGTTCGTATCGCTCAGCCCTGCTTCACAAACAACATGTGCCTGAGCTGAGCGAGGCCCAAGTTCGTTTTTCATCTTGAGAGACCCGATGTCCTCATTGGTTTCGAACAATGTTCCATGAGTAGTGCAGAATAAGGCTGCTGAGAGCACTGTGCCGATTGCTAGATTGAAATGCATTTTGTTGAGAGCGTTGGTTGCAAATTGGCTGATGGAGATGATGGAGATGATGGAAACAGTGTATGGTTGGTGAGAAGAGGCAGGGCTAGAGAGAGGAGACTGAGGTTTTCTTATTATTTATAGTTTTCTTTATACATATAAAATCAAGTTCGCTGGCCAATATACTGAAGGATTCTGAAGGATTCCTCTCTTCTTCTCTTACCCTCCTCCCAATCCTTTCCCAGTGTTTTCTCAGTATTTCCTAATGCTTTCCAATCCTATTAATATATTCTAATCAATCCTATTGGATTTTTACATTGGAGGTGTTATAAAGGATTATAGATTAATGCAGAGCTTTCGTCAGAATCACGTTTACCAGAAATCGACTCATTAAAAGATCAGCCTAAATAAGAGCAGACGACATTTTCATTGTTCTTACAGCGCAGGAGACTCCTCAAGATCCTTTCCCCACCTGTATAGATCCCACGGCACAGCCAGACGCAAGTCGGATGCGTTATTGTGAGGCATTTCTTCCATTGGCCAAATCGTAACGTACTTATGATAGGAATTCCAAAGGCAAACCTCCACTCTCGCAGTCACCGAGGGTGCTGTCCAACTACTACGGTGTGTAGGATATACACCCTATAAACATCTAAATTGTTATTTCGTTACCTTCTGCCACATGTATAGGAACGTCTTTGCCACCCATTTCAAGCAAGAGAACAAGTATATCAACATATCTACATGGCGATCTGCCCCTACGTCATAAATACAGCAAATTACCCCTTAAAACACTATACCACTGGTGAAAAAATACATACCTAGCTGAAATAAAGATATATTACTCAGTAAGTATTATTTATATTTATTTAGAGGACTTTTCTTTCTTTCTTTTCAAGTATCTTGTCTCTTGTTATTTACTAGAAAAGTACTTTTGCTGATCTTTACCATTTATATTCTTTGTGTCCTGTGAACTACAAAACTATTAAAATGGATCCTTGTGGGGTGTAATATGTACCTTGCAGTGGCTCTTACGGTAGCTCGCATCTCGAAAGGCACTTTCTCATCCTGAGCCGCTCCTCCTTAATCCTAAAACCTCTTAGGGTTAGTTCATGTGCACACGAGTGCCGACGAGCCGACGAGCCGACGAGAGGGAATATCTTCCTTGTACAATCAGCTTGACTAGACTCTCGATGCTACGTGCTTGAGCTGGAGTCTTTAGCCAAGAAAATCGCCTGATTAAACCAGTCCGCTGCACAGCCCGTGGTGAAGAAGGAGCGTGCTTCGCAATATTAAATGCATCAATTGCTATGGACCACACGAGCCAACCTCTCTAGGATACCCTGCTCGACCGATTGAATGGAACGGCCACGTCAACTGAAAGTTCCTATGCTCAATCGCCAAGGCAGCGAGACTGACATCCCTTTCAATCTCCCAGACCAAGATGGCCCAGGCCAGAAGCTCCCATGGCCAACAAACGTGCTAGAGGAATAGGCAGCTGAAGCCAAGAATAATAATAATAGGATTATTTAATATTTTTAATTTTATGATAAATCCTTACTATACTTATAATAGGAAATGGATATTAGGCGGAGATAAAAGGCGAAGAAGACATTACTATTTCTCACTTTCCTAATTAGGCAGCTCTTATATACTAATCCCTATGATTAGTTAGATAAAAAGGATTAAGGACACCACCAAGACTGTGCATAATTGATACTACATACCCCTCTTCCATATATGTATAAGAAGGGGGGTAGTAGGAGGACTTGAGAGAAGAATCAAGGACCTATGACGAACCGTACACTGGATGGTTGGCAATACAATGGATTCCCAAGGGATAAACTTGAATCAAGCGCGTAAGGCTTATGTTGGCGGATGGGTAGGAAGGTCTGCGGGCAGTAATAATAACAAGCCACCACAAAGTAGATTTAGTATATCGTACTGCAATCCGATTGCTGCCGTCCGAAGAAGATGATAGAGTGATGAGGTTAAACAATCTCGGCTCGAATCAAAATCGAGACTCCACAGGTCCCTTACCTTTGCTGTATCACGGGAATCACCAATGGGAAAGAATACCGCTGAGACGATTTAACAGCTCATTGTGCCATCCCAACGCAAATCATAGCCTAATGCAGTCGTATCATGGCTTCCTTCAGTCCCTAAGTTGAGGGTATGCCCTGCATGATAAGGTGAATGTAACACTCTCCTAGATGGATGTAATAACCTGGACGTTTGCCGCTCTTCCTTATAACGAAAGGAACGGAGCTCCATTGCAAAACCGTAGTAATATCCCCCTCCATTGCCGTTCCGGGTAGAATACCAATATATCAATTCTCTGTTATGCAGGCTCTTGCATCTACAAACTTCTCGGCAAAATCCAGAGCGGTGCGGAGATATGGCCATAGTAACTGCCTGAGTTCTTGAGGTCGGAACAGGAATTGTTTGATCTTGGCCATGGCACGCGCTTGCAAATTCTCCATTTTCGGGTCGGTATGCTGCGCTCCGAGCTGTAAATATTCGGTAAAAGCTTGATATGCAGCGCGGAAGTCGACTTTTTCACCTGCTGTAGAGGTTGGCTCGGTAGAATCCCCAATAGGAATGTTTTCTTCCATCTTCTTATTTTAATAAGAGAAGAACGTTCTTTGATCGCGCCGGCTACGGAAGTCTCCAAGGGCATTCCTTAAATGATCTGAAACAAGTCTATACTATAGCATTCTACTGTAATTGTACTTGATTTCGCAAACATACTGAATTATACGTTCTTTCAATTTATAAAGCCCTATGCTCCTCTATCTAGTAGTCACATGGAATAACGTCGCAGTCCTTTTCTGTGTGGAACTCTTCGTACATTCTGCTAAGTCGTTGCTGCCCAGGGAGCAAGCGAGACTCCTCCTCTGGCTTCTTAGCTGGGTCTATCCACTCTCCCAAGTCCTGCTCAGTGAGGTAGATGCAAAACCCTGGGCGTGCACACTTTCCACTTCGCGGGCCGACGATAACAACAGACCTATTCCCGGGAATATCGGGACTCGGTGGCAGGTATTGCACAGTGCTGACTCTGGCTGATCTTGGTAAAAAGATAGTCTCCTTTGGCGTCACTATACAGCTCTTCTCATCTCTCATGGGGCCGGCAACCGTCCCATCCCATGTACGTTTAGCGGGACAGATGGTGGTGCTCTGTGCCATGACGAGATTTATATCAACACGGTAGATACGCAACCTGGAACTGCTAACAGTGACATACAGGTGTTCTGGCCTCCATGTAAAAGCAAAGGGGAGATGGTGCACGAGCGGCCGTATTGAACAGCCAATATCGAGTGTTGTTGATCCAACTAATTTCGGCTGCGCTTTAGTTGGTTTGGATTTGGAGAGATTCAAAATCACAATATGAAGCTTCAATCTTAACAGCTGCTGGTTCTGCGGCGAGCCTCCTTCCTTGCAATTTGTGAAACCTACTACTTTAGTGTCTCTTTTGGTCTCGAACACCGCCTCGATTTTTGCGACTCTTAGCATGCTTCCGCAGGGAGAGAAAGACATGTTGAGGCATATCGGCCTAGCTAAATGACCGAAAATATAAAGAATTAGTGACGTTGGGTACGTATAGACAGGCCGACTGGTGTTCCCTAAGATACTCCAAGTCTTGTAGCTCATTATCCTAATAGCCAAAAGGAAACTGCATTCGCTTACCTTTCCGCGTGTTTGATCTCAAATTGACTTCAAAATAAGAATTCTTCTCAAAATCCGCAAAGAGTAACTGGCAGCCACTCAGGGGCCAAACGACAAGGGGATGCAATGGGTGTATAATTGGGGGCGAATCGTGAAGCAACACTTGGTATTTGCCACGATAGCGGAAGAGTGTCTCTGACACTTCGAATTCGTTGCGAATTCGATAGACCTTGAGCTCTTGCCTGACGATGAACTTTGGCTTTGTAATTGCTTTTACTGCCTTCCCGTCTAACAAGTCAATCAATTGGTGGTTCTTGTCTGAACACCATGCTCGACGTGCTCCCACACATTTGCGACATAAAGACACTCTGCAAACACTACAAGAATATCGGCGGCGAGGAAGGTCGCCCTCGCATATGTCGCAAACGAGGTCGTTACGTGCATCCCGGATGGTGACAGCGTAGTTACATGTATTGTTTGACCCAGATATCAAAGCCTGCATCTTGGCCTCATCCTCGTCCTGAGACCACTGGCTAGAGGTTAAAATGCTCTGTATAGAGTCACTGTCACTTACAGACTCAGTCTCTGCCCCAGATTCGTCTAGGTCATGGTTGCTGCCGCTACCCGAATCATCGGATGCATATCCTGCTGAATAGTCACTAGAACTGAGGAAATCAAGATTTAGTGTCGGATCTTCACAGTCGGCGTCAGGTAACTCTGAGAGGATCGAAAAACTGTCATCTGGGGAGCTTGCACCGGATTCTTTGTCTGAGTCACTCCATGACTCTTCGGCAGACTCAATATCCATAATCACACCACCTCCATCCTGTGCTTCGTAAAATGACGAGAGGCTTGACTGCGTTCCCTCGTCATCACTATCTTTTGCATCGCTACTAGCATCGGTATCGAACCTCGCTGCAAGGGGGGGGCCTTTACGTGAGGCGCTGGCTTTGGGCACTCTGCGACGGCATGCAACTATAATATCGTTCTTCGAATAAACATCTTCCCAAAAATTTCCGATCCTGTCATCAACAGTTGAAATGCTCTTTGGTCCAGTGGATGACACCTCGGGGTATATGCCGGTGAATAGCTTTGAGCCAACCCGAATGACTGATGAATTCGGGAAAATGGACAGGCTATAAGGGGGCTCCAAGCAAGATAAGCTGGGGATGAGCGGAATGAAGGCGGAACAAGGCAATTGATAAGAATCCAGCGACACATCTTGGCGATTGAACATCAGTGTCTGGAGGCTTCCATGACTAGAACCACCAAGTCGCCAATGCATGATTTCAAGAGAATGATTCGCTCTAGCATATAAATGTCAGTATCGAAGCAAACTTAGGAAATTCGTCCAAGGCAGACGAACGGTACATACTGTGAAGCATTGAAGTAACACGAAGTAATGAATTCATGATTTGGCGATAGCTTTTGGACCCAACAGCGCGCCGAACCGTTGGTTTCTGCGTCCTCGGCCGCAAAGACGAAGCTCTCATACCGACAAGGCAGGCGCGATAAAAAGTGATTTGGCCCCAAGGAGGCCCAGATACATCTATCCAGCTCGCCATTGAGCTCGGATGTGAATCCAGATTGGAGTAACTCTGACCATTCGCTCGAAAACATGGAGTATTGTCTGAAAACTTCATTCTTGAGGAACCAGTTCGGGAACACTCGCTTGGTGCTTGCCGCTTGGTCACTTATGGCATCAATTCTTTGAGCAAAGTGGCCTTCGACAATTAGGCTTTGTACTTGCACGCAAGTGGCAAAATTTGTTGATGAAATGAATCTCTGAACCTTTTCGACTTCAGCTTCTGGTGGGGGCTCTTCCGAAGGAGTGTCAAAGTGCTGGTGCCAGTATTTTACGGAATACCCCAAGAACTTGTGAGAGGTGATATCTTCATTCTTCCGCCATGTTTTGAAAGTGCCGGTATCAATCTTCTGGAGGAGCTGGCTGTACTTTGGTTGCATCAAGTAACGGAAACAGCTATCTCGAATGATGCCGACATCAACAAGCTGATCCTCCATGTGTTTGTTTTTCAATTTTAAGCTTTCCCCAAGGAACTTACGGACGCCACCATCATGCAGTGTGATGATGGGATCATCTTCTTTTTCTCCCTTTTGAGCAATTATCTTTACAAGCGGACGACATGCGTTCAAAATAATGTCATCTCGTGCCTTGTATTCGGAGTCAATATCCCCCGACTCTGTTCTTAATATAGCGATGGCATCAATAATTTCTGACTTGAGAAGGGGTCTTTTTGCATGCATCACGAGCGAGAGAACAATCCTGTAGTTATGCAATCAGTATTTGGAGATTTCTATGGAATGCAGTTTAAGCAAACAAAAGATGGGCTCTACTCACTTCCACAGAGGCGGCTCTACCCCCACCCGTTCGCGGTATTTAATTCGGCTGATATACTTTTCGTAATACTTATTAATGCTCCCTGGAAGTTTCTCATCTTCTAACAGCTTGATCAAGCTCTTTTTGTCGGGTTGCTGTTCGATTTCATCGTGAAGGAGCCTAGCCCATGAGAAGCTGCCTTGGATCTTGATAACTTGTTGCAACAAAGGTCGTAAGATTTTACTAAGCCCTTTTAGAGAAAAAGTACGATCGATGCACTGTAATAGATAATTCAGTATATCCTTATGAGTATCATTTACTTGAAGTTGGAAATCCAGCGTGACCTTGTCGTAAGCCCCAATCCAGGCTCGTCGTCGCATTGAATCGAACTGTGAGCTGCACCATAGCCGCACTTTTGGACCATGTTTATCGGTTTGGTCACAGAGAAAATTAAGCATTCGCTTCATATTTTGTTCTGGGCGCTCTTTTTCGTAACTTGCCAGGCTCGTGAAATTCTGTCGAACAATGTAGTGGTCCGCGCCATCTAAGCCATCAATGAATATGTATGTGACCGGGAGGACCTCAAGCAGGCGAGAGACTAATTGCTCTCGATCCTTGTCGTCCTTACGTGAAACGCCTATGAATTGCTGTAAATCTATCGGTTTGTGAAGACATGGCTTGCATTTTCGAAGATTGTCGAGAAGCTGTAAGGCGAGATTTGATAACAATTGAGATGAAGAGAATTCGGCCGAGTCTGATACGTAAGCATATATAGTCGACTCTGCACCTCGTTTCTCCTTCACGTGGTCAATTGCTGCCGTGCATAAGACTGTTTTCCCAGTCCTTGGAGCTCCCCATAACCACAGCACAGGAGTGTCAGTTTTTTCATCAACCCAGTTCTCGAACCTTAGGTCGCCAAATAGCCAAGTGCAAGTCCCGGGGTGAGGCTCCTGCCTGGATCCTCGGCTTAGATTCACACTTGTTTCATTCATTGACAGCAGCTCATCTCTCAGTTTGTTCAGGGCTTCGTCGAATTTGTCGTCGTCGCGCTCCTGCCGTCGTTGAACCTCGCGTTTCTTCTCAAAATCCTGGCCTGTTACCGTTCATAGTTAGACAACAGATATACGATAGATATCATCGCTTCTTATGGTTGAAGAAAGGAAATGAAAGCTCATGAAAGGTAGAATTGTATATTGTAGGCAAAGGAAACCAAGTACTGTACTGACCTTGGTTATATGCATTTAAGATATTAGTACCCACACTTTCAAAGGCATTAGTGATAGAATCGACTAGAATAAATTTGATTTAGCCTTTTTAATTCTATAGTACAATATCCCGCTTTCAGCCTTTAGTATACTCACGCTTTTGAACCACCTGGACTACTAGCTTGGCTTCCAGTACGTGCAAGGCTTGAACCACCCGCAGTAGGTCTCGCGCATATGCTGCAGCTGTCAGAGCTGCGTATGGCTGCCAGACCTTGCTCTTATGGCTATCTGAGTAATCACAGATACCTCGGATAACTAGGCAAGGGAATGTATCCATTAGTCCTGCGGCTTCCATTTCAAAGCATAGGATACCAAGGCTCTGCATCCGATCGCGGTAGTCAGCAGACCGGACGACCTGGTTTGATGACCCTATCAGCCCATAGTGAATGACAGGTTTCTCGGAATTTCGAGGGTTCCGGTGAATTTCCCAATCAGTCATACATTGTGAACACCCTTCGCCCGCCTCAGGCGTTTCGTGGAGATACTCGGACCGAAATAGTCTATCATTCTGTTGGCCAGGATTGCCATATTCCTCCATATCAAGCTCAAGAGCTTTGCTAGTCGCATTTTTAATGAACGAATCTAGCTGTGCTTTGCGGAACTTCAAGTCGCCTCTTAACTTCTCGACAGCAGTTAATAGGATGATAGGAGGTTTGTTCAGGTGAGATTGTACGTCGATCTTGTCAGCTTGGAGCCATTTCCCTGAATCTAACTGAATCACACCACCTAAGTCATTGATTGAGGTCAGACACTACTATTTCTTGCAGACTTCATCATATATCAAATCCATCAGAAAATGTAATTCAGGCGTACCTGCACCTCTGTCTGGACATCCCACGACAATGTCTCCAAGTCGGATATCTTTTGAGGAATTCTCGGCAGGGGGTAGCTTAGGAACACCCCCAGCAACCCCAACTAACAGACCAAAGCGAATCTTACTAAAAGTGCGAATCATATTAGTCGCGGTGTCAGTTGCTGGGGCGATGCCCTTCCTTCCAGCACCCGGAAACGCAATAGCAACGTTATGTCCTCCCATATCGCCGAGAATGTAGTTGTTCGTGTCTCCGTGAAGGGCGGGGAGATCCTGATGTTCACGATCGAGCAGCAGCCTAGCCGCATCTATCTCGCAAGGAAGGACCGCCACCCAGCCAACGGTATACTCATCGTGCGTGAGAAGCCTACATGTAAATTATTGGACATTAGTTCACGCTCCCACGGAAGTATAATGGCTACCCGAGCGCTAGGCTATTAGATCAAGCTATTATTCTTCTTGGGGTACACTGGTCTGACAAAAGACTTGAAAAGGACCCAAAAATACTCACGGTGCGTCCATTTTAAGCGTTTGAAGTCTTGTCGTGGGAGATACCAACCAACAGTTGTGAGCTGGCTTCAGTTACAGAGCTATTCAATAATTCGCGTAGCCCAATTCGCGCCGGAAGAAGATGGGTCGGATTATGAGCAGCGAATTGCAATGACAGTATTGTTTTGTTAACAAGATTGAAGGAATACGGGAGCTACTAAACACATGTAGGGTGAAAAGGTTTCGCGCCAATGAAAGGTTCTCATTCAAATAACTTTTCAAACTGCCATATTGAATCAGAACATATTAGATGAAATCTCAAAGTAAGTGTAATGCTGCACAGGTGCTGGGAACTTTGTGCAGAGAACAAGGTGCAGGCAAGTGATTCAGAGAAATCTCTAGAGATTTCGGCTGGGAAGTCTAGATACGAGCAATCATAGGCTTATTTAGCAATAGTTTAGAAGTTGGGTATCAATGACTCTCATCCCAACTTCTACATGCATGGTTACCACTCAATTCCCACATAAGCTCACCCCTGTTCACAGCTGAAGATATACTAATTATGCCATGCCGTGTCGTGTCTCATTTTCATTGGTTGTGCCACTTCGCCTCTCCTCCAATCATCTAGATACAGATATTGTTCGTGCAGCATCGCCCATTCATTCGCCTCGCCGCCGCTTAACCGAAGTCATGGCAAAGCTGAGATATGCATCTCGAGGCAGTCTTAATACCACGTTTCCCGCCTGCTTATCCGCTTGATGACGGCCCCCTGCATGTCACGCCCCGCCTGGTTACCGAAATAAAGATCCGTATGTTGGCGACGGTATGCGCACCGTTCACACAGCCCAACTCTAGTCGTGGCTTTGGGAGTAGGTGACGCCATTACAAAGACACGAACACTCTCATGCCCATTTCGCTTTCTTGGTGCTTTATTTTGTTCCATTCCAAAGCGTGTATGTCTGTTGGACTTCAAATTGAGCAACCACCTCCGTATCACTAATCCACCACGAGAGAAACGGCCCCACAAAGCCAGTCAATAAATACATCTTGTGATAATTGGGTCTACATTTGCATTGTTACCTTAATTCTGGTTTATCAATCAGAATCAGAATGGGGGACAACTCAAGTCAACAGCAAGATAGCAAACAACTGACCGAGATTCACTCAGCCGGCAAAGAGGAGTCTACGCCAGGTCTTCGTCGGGAGGCAATTGGGAGAGCGGACAAGGTGTAGGTCATGTCTGAATGACTTTTTCTAATCCAATATAAATTAATGCATTTGGCTAACAATTTACTCCGAAAAGTTACGACAAGTAAGCCATATAACGATTTATTTTTGCCATGATGGTAGGCAGCTGACCCCAAAGTCCAGAAAAACGCGAAAATGGCGCCTTCATAAGCAGTCTCAAAGGCAAAAGTCACAGAAGTCGGAAAGATTTGAGCGTTTCGTAATAGTTTCCGCACGAATCTTCACATTACAGGGATATTTTAGCGGACGTTATGAAGTTTATATTCGTGGTCGCCTACTATGCGATGAACTGGGTCGCATTTACTCCCCAGAGTACGTCGAGTTTCCGCTTAATAAACAGCTGGTAGGATTCATTTTCATCACCTTGTAATCAGGATCAACTGCCTTACTAATATGTTTCTTCATTTTATAGTCTAATACCAGCCTGAGGGCAATGTATCACGCTCTTCCAATCCTCAGAAGTCGCCTGGATAGCCCCGATGGAAGCGATAAGTCATCTGAGGACCTTCGCTTTGAGCTCAATGCCGGTATAGCGTTCACCAACGAGTACTGGGGACCCACCATAGATGATCAAAAATCAACCCCTAAAGGTTTCGTAAAGTTCGATGCGCTTTGGACCTTGTTCTCTCCAGGTTGCCTCCTCTACAGCGTCGATACACTCAAAGAACCCCGATGTTATCGTCTCCTTGCTTGCGATTATGAGAAGACTAGACATGGGGACGAAATATTTAATCTTAAATTCGACCATCTAGATTACGATGAACTACAAATAGGGTATAGAGTGCGACGACACACTATTGGCGCCTACAGGCTATCAATGCGTGTCCAAGACTTACCACTCTATCCTCTTAGCATGCATCCTGAGTGTGATAAAGTGCGGAAGCAATTGCTTCAGCGCGCTGAAAAGGCATTTTATCTCAAGGGACGACATATACAAAATTACCATGGCCATGCCCTCGAATATAACAGGCATATTCAGAAGTTCAACGTAAGCATCAATGCTTTGACGCTTTTTCCATGTCGTTTATTCTTCCCTTTAGCGTCTTGCTAACTATTCTACCAGTCAAACGGGCGTGTCATGATCGATCCTGTGCTTTACAACAAATTACGCGCGAACGATCTCGAAAAACTAATTATCAATCAGGATTATCATGGGATCTCTTTCGAGCCCATGAAAGAGGACATCCTATATGAGGACCAGAAAATAACTATGAATTCAATGGCCTACGGCTATTGTTTACGCAATAAAACATGGGGTATGTTTAAAGCTTCTTTCTATAAGTTCAACACTTAATCCAAATATACTGAGAAATCTTCTATACAAGGAGCGTTTGCGGTCAGTCGACTTTCCGACGTCATTTGGGATACTTCTATCCTCAATTCTGTTGAGATTGATTCCACAAAGAAAGACTTCCTCCAAGCCCTAGTTGAAAGCCATATCGCTCAAAAGGCAAACTCATTCGACGATATCGTCCGGGACAAAGGCAAGGGTCTAGTCGGTCTACTCTGTGGTCCTCCTGGTGTGGGCAAGACCTTAACCGCAGAGGCTGTTGCTGAAGTGGCGAAACGGCCTCTCATGGTCGTAAGCTCCGGCGAGATAGGTTCCAATGTCGGTACAGTAGAAAAGCGTCTAAGGGTTGAGATTGAACTTGCCGAGGCCTGGAATGCCGTACTTCTGTTGGATGAGGCGGATGTATTCATGGCGGAGAGAGACGACAACCATATTGAGCGAAACGCCATCACATCCGTCTTCCTGCGGGAGCTCGAGTACTACCGCGGCATTATCTTGCTCACGACTAACCGTCTCAAGAGCATCGACAGTGCCTTTCAAAGCCGCATCCACTTTTTTTTCCACTACAATGATCTCGATTTGAGAGCAAAAGCCCAGGTGTGGAAGACCTTCTTAGACAAGGCAGAGGCGGCAGAAGGCATTAGAGTTGATGTCACTGATGAGCAGAGACAAACTCTAGCTTTGCACGACTTCAACGGCCGCCAGATCAAAAACATTGTCAGCACCACACGCCTTTATGCGCTGCGGAAGAAGCAGCCGATCACAATGGAGCTCCTTCAGATGGCGATAGGCTTTTCGCAATCCGTATCCCCCACGACGAAGCGAAAGAGATCAGTAGAGCCAGAAGAGGACGAACAACTGCCTAAAAAACGTCAGAGGAATGGAGATGTCCGATTTTAGAGGTACTATATGCGTACTTTACGTATCTATATTGTTCAGATTATGTTATATCTCTCCATCTACAACCGCTTTGCTTTTTTTTTTCCCCTCTCTATTATGTTATGTAGGTATGTGTGTGTGGTGCTTTCTACCATGAATTTGTATGGTATGCATTGAACACTATATATGTGGTCAAATTTATATGGTACCGTAGAGGCCTCATATAAGTATTGATCTGAACAAGGGAACTTGGCGTTATATATTGCAGGAATCATATAAGACGACAGTCAAAGATACATATATAGTAATACTAGCTGAAATGCTAACGGAATCATGTGACTCTAAATCTAGTCAGAATACAAAAATAGAAGACATCAAATTCGGGAGCAGAACTTGGAGGGACCCCGAATTCTCCACCATCTATGGCGCATGTGCTAAGTGGACAACTGGTTCGGATAAGTCAAATTTCCTCAAGGTTCATTATATTTGGGAATCGTATCTTTCCAATAGCAGCCATCCGCATATCTGCATGATATAAAGTAAAATTGACCAAGATGTCTCTCAGCTGCACTACTACGCCTATCCGTGTACATTCCGCTCTCTGGTGACGGGGTAGTAAGCAACAGCTCTCTTGAAGGCCTTTTATCCCGGAAGTAGCGACAAGAGTCTTTCGTCTGAGATTTTTGAGAAGAAGGGCCTGGACATTCGGCTTCTGCATGGTGTCTTTGTTTTAGGTTAATTATGATATAAGATCTATGTAATAGTTCGCGGGGCGCTTTTACTCTGGGTTGAAAATGGAATGGCTTATTACACTATAACGAGCTTAACTAGAATTACAATAGCTGGAAGCTATACGACCACTCTATTGTAATAACTGAAAGTATAAATATTTTGGGCCAATTGCATTATTATAAAGCAAGCGTTATGGCAGAATATTTTGTTTTGCAATTCCCCGTTTCTATGCTCCTCACTTGTTGGTTGCGTACAAGACCTGTTGTTATTCATCACCCGAAATCTGCAATTCAGCTAAGCACCTATGGAACCACAGATTCCACGCTAATATCACCCGACTCTTATATCATACTACTTACCTATGTCCTTCATTCTTTACCTTTAGCGATTTAAAACGTATCGTTGTCGTCTCTATTCCCATTCTTTCCAAATATATTAATATTTACTAATAGATAACTTGTTCACTGTAACCATCTCATCACTAAAAGATTACGCATCTTTGGGTTTTCTACGATGCGATTCCTTGCGAGGCTTCTGGTTCTAGGCGTCGTTTTTACAGTTGTTCGTGCAGTAGGGCACGGCGAGGACTGCGATAATGATATCGAGTGCCTCTGCACCCCAGCAGACTGTCTATGCGATAAAGGCAATGACTGTCCGGGCAAATGCGTTGCCGATTTTGGTGCTCGTAATTGGGGGAACCAGCCGGGGGAATGGTGTCGAAATGCTGCAGATTGTAAACAATATGATAGACACCTTGTCGATTGCGTAAAGAAGGGTTGTGACGGAACGTGTGTTTTGCTTTATTCTGAGGACCTCTGAATATATGTACATAGGTCATTCTATTCTCGAAAATGCTATCTATCCTAACTTAGGTGTTTCAACACGAGTAAACGCTCAATTGGTGCCCTACAATTGGAAATAAAGGCTGAGTATTATAAACTTTAATATTAATTAAATCTATATAAGTGCAAGACAGAAACCAGACAGTGTCGTGAGGAAGAGACCAGCAAGGCTGTCTACAATTGCGTTTGTGCATTATTGAACGGTGTAGGGTGTATGATGTGCTAGAAACATCTGCAGATATATCCATGACTTGACAAATGGCGGGTAAGTCGCATCTGCTATTACTGCATTGAGAATTCGTTGCTCCGATGTTGTTATAAATCGTGTCGAGCATTCTTGCTCATGTGACGGATCTTTGCCCCGTACTGCTTGACAGTCAGTTTTTCTACTTGAGATACACGATATTTGGACTTACCTTGTAGAAGATGAAGGGAACTGGCATGAAAATCACGGCAATACCGCCGAGGAGCGAGTTACCTGGGCCAACACCAAGTTGAGAGAAGAGCTGACGCGCCTAAAAAATGGCTTGCATTTAGTTACAGAAATGAGAGAGACATACGCACTTGCTTACAAACAGTGGAAAAGAAGCCCCGAACGACGCGCGAAATAGTGCAGATCCTGAGAATATGGATGCGGCGTATGTGGGATATGAGATGCCTAGATAGTTGAGTAACGAGTTGAATAGCGTGACCACGCCAACAGAGAAGAAGCCAGATCCAATAATTGGGACAATCCAGTGAATATCTGCTCGCGATGTCCACCCGAACCAAAATAGACAGGTTGGAAGGGCGAGACATCCTAAAAATGTCGGAGGGAGGATCATCTCTGGCGTAAAACCGGGATCGTTGACTTTTGCCGCAATGTGAGTTTTGATCCAGTGTAGAAAGAATGCTAACGAGATGAGCGCAAAGACGAAAATGCCCAAGAAAACTAAACCCTGTTCGCCTTGGTTGAAGCCGTAAATACCACCGAACACGATGGGAAACGACTCGAACCAGATGAACAACACGCCATACAGGAGACCAGCGTACGAGTTCATGAGTAGAACTATGGGCTCGGAGAATGACAAAGTAAAAGCCCTGCCGAGGACAATTAGATGATCTCTTGCGGTGTAATGCGCGGCGTCAATCTCGGACTGGCTCCTGAGTCGGCTGTCCCCAGTCGCCTCCCTCAATCTTTTGGCTCTCTTGTAGAGTATGTTAGCTGCACTGGTCTCGGGGAAGAAAAAAAACATTGCGGCCAGGACCAGTGTGCAAAGCCAGGTAATAACCCATATTGTCCAGCGCCATCCTTTAGAAGGAGCTAGATATCCGCCAATAATTGGACCAAACACCGGGCCACAAAAACCGGCGGTTCCCCAAATACAAAACAAATAGGAGGCGAGAGAGGGGTCGTATAGATCGGTAATAGTACCAGCACCAGTTGATAGGCACGGACTGCCACAGAAGCCTGTCACCCAGCGAAACACGAGAAAGACTGCAATATTTGGAGCAAAGCCAACGGGAAGCTGGAATATGATGAAGGCGAAGAGTGTCCAAAAGAAGATACCGCTACGCCCAATTTTTGGCATCTCAGATAAGGGAGACCAGAGCATAGGACCGACACCATATCCACTGACAGTGGTGAAAAGGGGCTGTTAGCAAGGATGATGATGATTTTGGATGTCGTAATGGAGCTAAGTTGCCTTACAGAGTAAAGAGAGAGAGCCCTAGAGTCGCCACAGTCTCGCTGACGCCAAATTCTTCCATGACACCTAATTCGCCTGGCGCATAAATGGAACTTGCCATGTAGACAGCAAAATTGAGAACGCAAAGTACAAGTATCATGAGGTTTTTCCATCTTAATGGCCAATTTAGAGGATTCTATAAGTCAAAAGACTTGAATTAGTGCTGTGTCAATTTTTGCGTAAACTTCAAAGTCACTTACCTCGGGATCATCTGGTCCATACCATTCTACCAGAAGGATCTCCTGTTCACCATCGTGGAATGCGGTATTCTCGCCATCCTCTGTTGCCTCGTTTTTACTCGGCCCTCTACCAGGGCCATTCATATACTCGGATGTATCTTGGCGAAGGAATCTCTTCCATAGCAGTGGATCGATCTCGTCGGGATATTGGAAGACCTTATTGCGAGAAAGAAGGCGTACTAACTGACCAAAGGTAGTAGTGTGAAATTGGAATGCCATTTTGTATAAGAAATGGGCAAGATTATTCAATGCTAATAGAGGAAATTAGCTGATGATGAAATTCATTGATCTCTACTAGTCAATGGTTAGAACCATGATGATAATAGTGAATATCAGATTAATAAAGTAACATTTTGTTTTACATTAAGGAATCTATCTAGTAATTATAGCACATGAGTTTGTAGACATCTAGTTGAAAGAATAATTAGAGGACATCGCCAAGTCCGGATTTTGAATGGGGCTAAGTTTTAAGGCCGCTGGTTGAGACTCCAGCTTGGCAGAGCGGCTACCATGCGTATCCAGGTGCGTATTACGTATTTCTTGTTGACAGCTGCTTAGATCAATACCAATTTGCTATGCAATAGATATAGAGATACTGTAATTTGTCTAAACGTAGTGCGGTCTTGAAGAGTCAAACAAGAAGGAGAGAAAAAGGAATAGTAGGAGCAGTATTGGCATGACAGAATGAGAGATCTTTGATAGAGATGCAGAGCAACTTATTGTTTTTTGGTGATATCTCATCCTAATACAGATAAAATCTCTGAGTTGTTGTCTTCCCAATATAGCTTTACACTTAAAAACTGTGAAAAAGGTTTGTGTATAATTTTATTTCATCATTCGAATAGGAGCTTCTGCTGTATGACTGTTTTGGATAACGCACAATTATGCTGATTGTTTCATTCAAATTTACATCAACTGTCAGATTTCGCGTCTCGCACACCCACCACGATATGTCCCGAAGTCAATGGAAGAACTAAAGTAGGCTTTAATCTATATGGTGGACCTAGAATAGTGAAAATAGGCCTTGGCCATAGTGATACTGAAGAGGTACATAGGAGTCTTGCTGATTAAGTATATTTCGTCGACTATTGGGTCGAAGTGCGACTCATCGCCTTCTACCGAGACTCCGAGAAAAGCTTAAAAAGGGGGGACCGGAAGGAGGAGGAGGAAGGGGAACTGATGCAAGGTCTATATCCTCCAGCAGATATGACAGGGAGTAAAACAAGCTATTACGGGACGAAGTATTGTTTTGGATGGGATATCGGAAGATTGACACGCCTGAATATGGCTCTGGTGACTGGTGGCTATTACATACACTCTCTACTCGCGGAGAGTTTAATGAGGCTACTGCGGACTTATAAGACAGCTAGCGTCCATTCGGCACAGGTTGTGCTATTCATCTTCACTTTTGTGGACCCACTGTATAAGGACAGCAACCTGCCTAGGGGTGTGGATGGGATACAGTTCTGAACCACGAACCCTCCCCATACTAATCTTTGGCTTCCCTCTAAAGGTAGTTTGTCTATTGTTGTTAGAGAAAAGGTTTGGTGACTTGTCAGATCGCCTTAGTAAGATATTCTTATTTGCACGCTTGAAAGACAACAAAAGGATTGGAGTTAACGGAGGTAGCGGACATTAGTTACATAGCTCCGGACCTGGATTCAAGCTTTCCTCTTATATTCAATCATCTCGCCTTTTATATTCTCATCCAAGAAGTATCAATTTCGAAATGAACTCACTCGTAGCTAGCTATCTGATTTATTATTCATATTCATGTTGTTGTGGTTGTTGTTGTGATTGTAGGCATTGCTGTTTAAGTGGAGTTGAACGTAGTATCTACTATTAGATTCCGAGGTAATGAGTTTAGCTTAATTTTTACAAAGTACATTCATTGTCTACCGATTTGCTAATCACATATATACATGTATTCTTGGTAGAAGAGAGCCTCGCCATGATAGGTATTTCTTACGATAGAGCAGCCATATTGCGCGCGGGCCATTTAGGGGTCTTAGCTTGTTGCTCAAGCCGCCATAACTCCTTTTAACCAGGGACGCTAAGGTAAGATACCTTGTAATAATCTATTTCCCCATAGGTGCTTTAAGAAATACCTAGTAGGTAGTAGAGATAATCGCGCGTGGCCATTTAAATAATCCCTCTTATCTTGATATTCTGACTCACCCAACACCAGCATCAGCACCAGCACCAGCACCAGATATCACCATGTCTGCAGCAGTGAGCGTCTCTCTCTCTGAACCGGCCCAGGGGCCCCAGGGCATTAATCTTTACTCTCGTTTTGCTCTTGCTGGCGCTCTGGGATGCTCCGTTACTCATGGCGCCTTTACTCCTGTCGATGTGTACGCTACCGCGGCCTTGTCGAGCCCTGTCCCCCAATGGACTGACTGACCTATTGGTTATCTAGCGTTAAAACTAGGATTCAGCTCGAGCCTACTGTTTACAACCGTGGCATGATTGGCGGTTTCCAGCAGGTTATCAAGAATGAGGGCGCTGGCGCCCTGCTCACTGGCTTCGGCCCGACATTTGCAGGATACTTCATCCAGGGAGCCTTCAAGTTCGGTGGCTATGAGTTCTTCAAGCAACAGTCGATTGACTTCCTCGGCATTGAGACTGCCCGCAAAAATAGGGCTGCTGTCTACTCAATCTCCGCTGCTTCGGCTGAGTTCTTCGCCTCCATCGCTCTCAGTCCCCTTGAGGCGACCCGCATCCGTCTCGTTTCGACTCCAGGCTTTGCAACGGGCCTGGTCAGTGGATTTAGCAAGATTCTAACACAAGAGGGCATCGGAGCTTTTTACTCCGGATTTGTACCCATCTTGTTCAAACAGTATGCCGTTTAAGCCTCATCATTATCTCCGACTGACATATATACACAGAGTACCATATACCGTCACCAAGTTTGTTGCCTTCGAGAAGGTTTCTGAAGCTGTCTTCTCTCAATTCGATAAGTCTACTATGTCGAATGGTGCCCAAACAGGTGTCAACTTGGGATCTGGTCTTATCGCTGGTTTCGCTGCTGCAATTGTTTCTCAGCCGGCTGATACTATGCTGTCCAAGGTCAACAAGACAAAGGGCCTACCAGGCGAGGGCATCGTCTCCCGCCTCGCCAAAATTGCAGGAGAACTTGGCCTCCGCGGCTCTTTCGCTGGTCTTCCTACTCGTCTGTTCATGGTTGGTGGTCTTACTGCCGGTCAGTTCGCCATCTACGGAGATATCAAGAAGGCTCTTGGTAAGTCTTTCCACGCTTTCCCTTTTCTTCTGCTTCTCCTTAGAAAGGTCAAGGAGCAGTAGAAGATGAAGACCATAAATAAAGACAGTGCTGATGATCTATCTACTTATAGGTGCCACCAAGGGCATCGAGATTGCTAAATAAGCAATGGATCGATTGAACATTGGCGTGCAATCTTAAAATAATCTTGGACACATCGACGAGGTGGCCAATTGTAAGATATTTAACTAACGGAGATGCCTGGCCTAGAATTGAAACTCAACATCAAAAGTTTTACTCATGCTAGATACCTAGATATAGAAATTATTTAGAATTAAATCCACTCTACAACAATACCTGGGAACACACCACGAAATTGGCCGGCAAATCTTATAGCATTGCTCTTTTATCGCAGCGCATAGCACAACATCATAATAACGTTTATATACATCTGAAAAATTCATGACTCATGTGGACATGAGTTTAGATATTGATCAGAACGCACATTGCTCACAGTATTAATTCGTTGTCTCATTTCTTTAAAAGCCTAGATCCTCTAAATAGTCAAGGCCACTTTCAAAATTGCCAGATCTATAAGGCTTCCATTGAGCCCTATCAGATTCCCATTGTTCGTTTGCAAGTCGGTCGGTCTTGTCTTTCTCTTCATCCGGGTCTTCTTCCGGATCTCCTGGCAGGCGAACACCTTGAGCAAATCTGAACAACTTATTCTTATCCCACATCTCTTTGACAAGCCGCAGATCCTCGCGATTATCGCCGAAATAAGCCCTCTCGTGAAATTTTGTTGGAAAGTCACGATCAGGAAAATTAACAAAAGCGGCTTCTCCATTAAGAGAGAGGGGTCTTAGAGCTGTCTTGACCTTTGCGAGGAAAAATCTCATATCCTTTTCCATCCATTTGTCCATCCATTCTACCGTGACATATGTATGAAACACGGCTTCACGCCAGAAAAAGGCGGAATCAGTTGGCTTCTTTTCTGTTGCTTTACCGCCAGAATGAATCCAAGTGACGAGAAAGTTGACTTCCTCCCCAGCAAACTCTTTCCGAAATTCCCTCATCAGCTCGCGAATGGCGCTGGTGACTTTCGCAATATCCTCTTTATTATCATTCTTGAACACAAAGGAGCTGTAAAGTTCGTAAGATTGATTGGTTGGGTAAGATCGTTCAGTCTCCTCTAGCCATTGGTTCACGAGAGTCTCATACAGAAAACGCGTCGATTTCTCGGGTAGTGCCCTTCGCTTGAGTTGAGTCTTGAGCTTTTCGTGCTGGATATGCTTGTTGATAACCCTCTCGTACTTAAGCCTGCTGCCATCAAATGAGACATTGAACCGAATTCCATCCAGCCTTTTATTTTGACGGAGATCACAAACCCAGGTGCTGTCAATAGTGGTACTATTAGGCCAGTTGGTAGTGTAGAAATCGTTCATTGTGGAGACGACTTCGTCAGAGAGTCCTTCCTCAGGGAACCATTGATACCTCCCTGCGACTACCGTGCCTTCAAGGTTCTGTAGTTTCTGAACTTTCAGCTTCATCTGGACCACAACACCAAAATTGCCGCCACCTGCTCCCTGGAGAGCCCAAAACAGCTTGCCCTCCCTAGAGTTTCTGTCGTCAGTCTCTTTCACTGTCACTAACTCTCCGTTTGCTGTAACGACTGTCGCTTCAGCTAAAGTATCACATCCCATCCCAAAGCTTCTGGTAAAAGGTCCAAGACCTCCACCAAGAATGAACCCGCTTACTCCTACAGTAGGACAGCGTCCACCGTTGATGATATATCCGTTGTGCCTTCCATTGATGAGGGTCTCATAAACGCGACCCCATTGACAGCCGGCGTCCATGGTAACAATATTCGAATTCATATCAAGGTTAACATTTCTCATCCTTCTAAGGTCAAGCGAGACACCTTTCATGGCGGTAGAGTGGCCTGCATAAGAATGGCCATTGCATTTAATTGTAAGATCGATATTCCTTTGTGCTGCTTCTCTAACGATTGCCTGGACATGTTTTGCCGTTTCAGGCTGAACCACGCAATCAGGTCTAGAGAAGCGAAACAGACGGTTCGATGTTGCAATTGCACGGTCATACTCAACCTGTCTGGGCTCAAGAACTGGGACATCCAATGATTTGAAGAGTTGTCCTGTTCCCGAATTGAGCATGCGTAGGGATACCCGCATACTGAAAGCAATGCAAGTTTAACGATGCGCCTGAAGCAAACGCAGAATAATTTGAATGTTAACTCCTAGTTATCTAAAGGCTTATATCTTTTAGATTTTTGTACTCGAGTCGAGACTATGGTGACCCGCATACATCACTTCTCAAAACTTCCCTCGCATACATTATTTGAACTGATGCAGGAAGTGAGTGCGCTTTGGTAAATCATTGATAGGTAGGTATATGCATTAACCTCCCCCAGTTTACTTTCAGCTGGCTTCTAAAGCTCACGAGCAGAAGCATGCATCTCTGTTTGGCTAGCGACATCCCCCGCTAAAGTGTTGTAATATAGGTTTAATTGGCTTAGCCTTCTATTATAATAACTGGATATGACCTCCTTACTTATATGCTGTAGCTGGGTTAACCCCTGCCTGCCTAGGTACTGATACTTCCTATGTAGGTGCCCCTATTTACGATATAAAGCAATCCAACTTTCAATTGGATGCATCTAAGCAAGCGCCGGGCAACTGAAGCCGCAGTGCTGCCTGACACAGCCCTTTACTTCTCAAATATTGCCCCAAATGCATGATTTGAACCAATGTCAAGGAAGTGGGCTCTTGCACATCGTTGATAGGATGGGCACGCACATTAGCTTCATATAGTGCCATTTTCAGCTGGCTTCTGAAGGTTCACAAGGAAGAGTGTGCATCTTTGTTTGGCTAAACACCTTCCTGCTAGATGCCAGATTGGAGTTTTTCATGTCTATTGGATATATACAATCAGACTACCGGCAGCTTGAGCCGCAATACTGCCCAATACAGTCCTCCAGTAGGATACACTGCACTAAAAGCTAAAATCGGCCGGTAGTGAGCTCAGGCCCCTCGGATCAACAGCTTATAAGTGTCAAATTTCCACTAGAAATAGAAGAAATAGAAAGTCCACAATCAAATTAACAATTGCTCTAATACCGTGGCCGTTATAAATAATTTGTCTTACAATTTTCAAGCTTTCATTATGTCAATCTACGAAGATGCCCAAAAGGGAATTCTTGTTGGAAATGTTCTTGACAGCTACATCAAGAACGACCAGAATATCATTAATGGACAGAGTCCCGACTCGGGATTAACGCCACTGGCGATAGCCGTCATTGAGGGATTCCCTGACGAGGTTGAGGAACTCCTTGAGAAAGGCGCCAAGGCCGATGGTCTCTCTAAAGATAAACAGACCCCTCTTCTCCTCGCTGCATGGCAGGCCAAAAAAGAACGATCCCGAATCATCCAACTGCTTCTGAAAAAAATTCCTCCAGACTCTGTTGATACGACTTGTGATGTGGCAGGGTTAAAGACGCCATTGATGTTCGCAATTGAAAATAAGGATCTTGAATCAATTAGGCTATTACGAAAGGCCAAAGCTTCCGTAAATATAAAGAATAAAGAGGGATTCACAGCAGAGCAGATAGCCAGATATACAAATAATCCGGCCATCTCTCTCGCACTTGATGTTAACGAAGAAAAGGCAGCCATTGGGTTACTCGTTTCCAAGGTTGTTGATTTATTACTCTACATTGTTGATTGGGTGAAAAAGACTGTGAAGGGGGCTCTCTTCATGGTACCCAAAGCAAATATAGAGGGGAACAAAGATATAGACAAAGTGAGTGGCACCAGCGGACCAAGTAGGTGATGAAACAATTGACTAATTGGGATATATAGATCATAAACGAAGGCGAGGAACCTAATCAAGAAGAGTTTGTGGAAAATCTTGGTCAATATCTTGAAAACCGCCAACTACTAGAACGTTTCTTCAAGGGTAAGAAAGACTTTATTCAGAATTTTGCTCAGAAGATTGCGAGCCTTGAACAAGATTCCGCCAATGACCTTGGCGACAAAGAACTATTGCAAAAAAGGATCAAAGTATCCTTATATCAGCAGGTCATCTACTGTGGTAAGTCATTCTAAATGGAAAAACAGTGCTCTATTTCTCCTACCTCTTTACCTAAACTGCGATATGGATAGATGATAGCACCTCGATGAAGCGCGAAGGTCGCTGGGAAAGCCAGAAAGAACTCATCCAGCGCATCACTCAGGTAACCACCTTGGTTCTCCCGGAGGGTGAGGGTGTTGCTCTGCGTTTTATTAATAGAGACGTTGACAACGCTACCAATCTTACTCTTGAGGGAATAAGAGATATCTTGAAGCCCATGACGTGGCAACCTGGTGGCGACACCCCTATCGGCACGAATCTGCAGTCCAAAATTCTCCAGCCCCTGGTTTATGACAAGATTAAAAATAAATCGCTCGAGCGACCACCGCTAATTATTATTATTACCGACGGTATGCCAGAGCCTGAGGATAGTTCTGTACTTGTCACAGCTATTCTTGAATGCGAACGGCAGCTACGAGAAAATGATTACCCTCCCCAAAGTACGTTACACGCAAGCATCTGTTCTTTTCGCCTTTCTTATTATCTACTAATCGTGTTGTTGAAAGCTGTGAAATTCATGATCGGCCAGATAGGGACAGCAAAGTCTGCCACAAAATTTTTAGAGTCTCTTAGAAATAACCAAGACATTGCCCGAACGACATTCGTCACCTCAGGTAGGCTTCAAAGCTACACAGTATTTGATAATCTAATCTATACTTACTTGTTATAGAGAGGCTAGATGAAAAGTTCGCGGAGTATAAGATCAATGAAAAGAATGTTGATCAATGGGTAAGAGTTTAATATTGTCTCAGGCACTATATTTCCGCTACGGTCAGGGTTATTAATGTTTGGTCCCTCTAGTTGATCGAGACCTTGTTTTCTCCTTTCCAAAACTACTAATTGGAAAGATGAGCAAATCGAAACTTTTGAATAGCTGCTGTATCTGATTTAAAGGAAATCACGCACTCAAGAGGATCATATTATTGGCTGCACTTGCAGGATGACTTACATCGATGCGCTCCTCCTAAACTTTTATTTCAACAAATATTGCTCATCTAGCTTAATCACTACAAATTCTGCCTAATAATGCCACATTTTCGCCCACATTTTTGCGTATTAACTGTCAGCCAAGAGCGTCTCCAAGTAATAAATCGAAAATAGGATTTGTATTGGGAGAGAGAATAAGATGCAAGTTGAGCAACAATAGTTACGTAAGTAGTATCAAAAGCAAGTAAAAGAATGGGTCAGAACTTTATTCTTATTTTCATCTTATTTTATTTAAAGAGCAATCAAAACTTTGCTACCACCCACATGCTTTCAGTGGCAACAAGAGATCTAGCTTTATCATATATCAGCTACGTATCCTAAAATTGTCACAGTACATGGACTCTAAGCTTACATGTACACTACACATAAAGCCGTTCTTGCGGCGTTTAGGTTTTGCAGATATGATCAGTCACCCATCTAAATATAAGTAACAATTTCCTGGCCGAATTTCCTGTACATACATACCCTCTACAGTACGACCTGTTTGGCCACACTCGGTCTTTAGGAATGCAATGGCAATCAAACAAAACGCCACAAACTATTACCCTACACGCCATAAAATAATTTATCGCGACGATCAGCCACATAAGTCTGCCACAGACATTATGTTATAGTTTCAAAAGTCTTCTTCCAGGACTTACCAAAGTTCAAAAACTATATGCATCGTATGCGAATTCTGAGATAACCCAATATGCTCCAGCCAGCACAATCGGGCCCCGTAGCAGCAAACTAGGTCAGAGCCAGAGCAGGGCTGCCTGGCAAGGAGACATTGCCAGTAGCTGGGATATCTAAAATTATTAAATATCTGGATTAATTCTGCAATATGAGCCAAGTTTTTGGGAAAGAAATTGAGTATATAGATAAATGCATTCCATAGATTCTTAATGAGAGTACGTACTGACAAAGAATTACTTTTATACCTAGACAATAAACACCGATAAAAGTAGCTACAGTACATACATTCTGCTGCAATTTGGTTAATACTATAATCGCTGCTAGTCATTGCAGCCAACCACATTGCGCTTATGTTGAATAAGCAACTTGAATTTTAAGAGACTTATTTGCCCTGAGATATTCAGTGCCGTCTCAAAGTTCGCATCAGTTTCAAATTAGACGAGAACACCAACAGAAACCCAGGCATTGCGGACAATAGCAGAAGCGCGAGCATTGACCAGCGTGTTGGCTTGATCAACCGTCACATCAGCCCACTGCTTGAAGGTGATATTTTCACCGACTTTTTTCACCCGCGGGTCTGTCAACGCCGCAAACCAAATACTTCCAGCCTGGTCAAAAGAGAAACCACCCAGGCCAGTGGCAACCAAGTAGAATGCGCGATTCGGGATACCAGAGCTTTGATGTACATCTAGGTCGTCATTGTACTGACTGAAATGGGCGATCTGAGAGTCCTTGCCAAGAACTGGGTCGTTGAAGGCAGTGCCGGGGTGTGCGATGTTGCGCAATGCTGCACCTCTCACAGAAATGGCAAAAATGTTCTGACCAGTGAGCCAATCAGCGTTTGATGCAGTCTGACCAAAGAACCACTGCTCAGCCATTGCGGCAAAGACATCAGAGATGGACTCGTTAAGTCCTCCAGCCTGCTTGCTGAAACCGATCCCTGCGGTAAATTGAGTGACGGCGTGGGTCAATTCATGCGCGACAACATCTAGGGAATCCGTAAAATAATCAAATAAAACGCCGTCTCCATCTCCAAACGCAAACTGGGTACCGTCCCAGAATGCGTTATCGTATCCCCCCGCCTTGGGATTGGGGTTATAATGTACAGTGACAATCGGAGTGACGCCTTTGCCGTTGATGGCGTTGCGACTGAATACTGTATGGAAAAATTTGACTGTGATGCCAACTCCATCGTAGACATTGTTTATTTGTCTGTCTATTGTTCGGGGGGCGCCCTCAGCACGGGCAGGATCACCAGGCAGATCCGGACTATTCTTCGCATCAAAGATAGCACGCCTTAACACGAGAGGCGGAGCCGCAACATCGTGAGGTGCGTCTACTGCGGCAGGACCAACAAAGGCAACTCTCTATTTACGAATCTCAGCAAAGGCAATGTTTCCTTGTCTGCTGGTTTATTTTCGGCAACAAGCTTGAGAATGCCAAGTGAGACAGGAGACTAAACTTACGATAGGTGCTTGAGCTGCCGAAATAGAGTCGTCAGGAGCAGTGGGTGCTTTCCCACTTGCAAGGGCTTGCACACGACTATCGCGGATGGCCGTATCAGCTGAGAGGGTGCGATTGGCAACCTGACGTGCCTCTTCTGGGGCAGCCTGAGATTGGGCAATGTGGCGGAGAATATGAGGAGGGACATAGTGGCATATCTGAAACAAGGTATTAGTATAAGATCAAAGGTGAAGACTGTGGAGGTACATACCACCCTTGTCTGTTGTGGGTTACCCATGATTGCTTGTCGACGAATAAGTTTTGCTAGGCAGAACATACAAATTTCAAGTATTAGGTATATTTGGATTATCCGTGGATAAGGAGTTCACGTTGAATCCTTGAGACTGATCCTCTTTATTTATAGTTTAAAACCGTTATTCCTGAAACACAGTGCCTCTCAATAAGCACTGGCGTCTTTACTTTAAGAATTCAACATATTGTCTTTTGATCTGAGCCACAAAGTCAAGGAATGACTGTAAGAAGAAGACCAACGACCTGTAATACGCAATTCTGTTATCATTTTACAAATCAATCAATATACGGAAATGCATTCAGGGAAGTTGCTCAACTAGGTTGGAAGGTATGCTATGCTATGGCTTGTTGTAGAACTCGGCACCTGAGAGTGGCTGAGACGTGAGTATCTCAGAGAAAAAAAAATACTATTTCTACCTGATCAAGAATTGCCACTGTGAAAGGACATATTCAGCCGCGTATGTGGCAATAAGTGTCAATATATTCCAACCGCATACCTAACAAGTCTCGATCGTTCCAATTGTGCAACCCTCACGACAATCGGTAAGAATAGAAAATAATTTTGTAGTTACAGCTATGACTCTATATGACTACGAATTGGCAATTACTGAAATGGCGCCATGGGGAATTGGGTAAGGGCAGTGATGAGTGTGATATTGGTTATGGTGTGCTTGGCAAGATGATGGTTGCTCACTACAAGGCCAAAGGAATGGGCGACGTCAGAAGAAGCTTGGCAAAAAACTTGTGTAGTAACAGTATGTATTTAGGGTGCCGAATGGAGGATAGGCCCTCAGCCTTGTGCTTAAGCATTCACCCATGTGAAAAAAAGTAATGCGGGGGCGAGGATAGTATCAGACTATTATTAGATCCAGCGACTGGAGTTTGTTCTCCTTCTCAACCATAGCTCCTGGCAGAACATAGTAAGGCGAGTAGCTACTTGTGCCAACAAATTTGTTGTTACAAGCTAGCCAGTGATGTGGCATTAGTAGCTTTTTATTCTGACCAGCCTGTTCCTTTCAGGGTTAGCAATCTAACTCTGCTACTATAATCGCCTTAGAATAAGCTCGTAGGATAGCCATTGGCGTCAGTCAACTCTATTCAACCCTTGGCAACACTCTCGAAACGTACCGAATCATGCTGTTTGTTTATGGACTGAATTGACAGAAATTGTGGACCCAAAGGACAGAAGCTGGCAGCTTGACGCCAAGGCAGATTAGCCACGCTGAGAGAGTACGAGTAGCTCTACTAGCATCACAACAACGCCCTGTAAATGCCACAAAGTCTACACACCAAGAAAGAGCTGAGATCGCGACGGTTAATTTTCAGCATGATCGTTGCGTTTTAAAGACGAAAAGTGAAATAAAACAAAGATAAATATATAAATAAAGTTCTAACGCATTCCTCCACTCTATTTAGCTCGGCAGCGCTCATAAGCCAGAAAACTCGGCTTCATTTTACAGTTTGTCTCATGATCGAGGATCACGAGTCCAGCCACAGCTGAATATGTCGGAAAGCAGATGGATGGCTTAATAATGGGCTATTACCTCCAACATACTTGCTTCTACAAATTGAAGTTTATCATGTAGCTTCGTCTCGTCGTAGCTTCATCACTGCTCCCATCCCTCTCTAAATTGCCAATAAACCTTCTAAGCTCTCTATATATAACATTTCGCATCATGACGTCGAGCCTAGTCCCCAATTATGAAGTCAGGGCTGTGCTCAAGAGCTCAGCAGTGGTTGAATCAGGCAACCAACTAAAAGACGATGTCCTCTTAGAGTTCTTCAGGAAGCCAGAAACTAAACAGATGAATGTTCAATTTCTGGACACGGTGGATCAAAAAATCCATAAAAATCTCTGGAACCTTCGTATTCGCAAGACGGAAGACAAAGACAACTTCGAGTTGACGTATAAGAGGCGCTATAAAATCGGCGTCGGACCCTTGAGTGACGCTGCAGACAATATCGCTGTGGCACTCAATACAGCCCAACAAGAAGGCTTCGATTCAAGATACGACGCACAAGTCGAGGTTGGATACAACTCCGAGACTCTCTCCATCAGCTACGATAAAGAGGTTTCCAGCGACGGCTTCCAAGGAACAGACCTTCCTCTAGTGAAAGACTCCCGCAAATTCTTAGCCGACAATGCACCCAAGGAATTCAGTAACTTGGGTACTGATTACTTGAAAGAGTCTATCATTTACGGCCCAATATTGGTAACACGGTCTAAGGGTAAGTGGAATGGGCTGAAGCTCTTCATTGAAGTGTGGCCAATTCGAACCAGCAGGACGGATCCCACCCTTGAGCCAATTGTTGAAGCCTCCTTCAAAGCGTCTAATTTAAAGGAAGCTTTGGATGGACAGGACAAGCTTGTAAGGATTTTGCAGCAGAAGGACTGGTTTCTGGCCACGAATATCTTGAAGACAGAGCTTATTATGGAACGATATGGTAATGTACAAGGTGATGCAAATACCGCTTAAAAAAATATTGTGTGTATATAAAAGTTTAATGGTTCAGTGGTCAAGTAATAAATTGTTCAAAGCTTGAGCACTAACAATATTTCTAATTTCTGAAGATATATTTTATGAAGAGATACTATGAAAATAGTATTAATGCCCATATAGTTAATATACAGACATGCGACTTGTTGGCTAATAAGTTAGCTCAAGCTGTTCTGCATATTGGAGACGTTGACAACGTTACCAACCTAAATCTTGGTGGTATAAGGGATATCTTGAAGCCTACAAACTGGTAACCTAGCAGCGACACTCTCATGCACTCATCCCTTTATGTTTAGTAAACACTTCATGCAGCATTCTCCAACGGTATTTGTAAAAGCGGCAGCTGTTTTAACCTTGCCTTACTGTTTTAGTGCATGTAAGATCTAGGCCTATAGCGCCCCAGCTTAGCACACGCACTAACACCGGCCAGGGCACCCCTTATGGCTCGGCGTGTTCCTTGCCAATCACCCGTCCCAAGTCTTCGCTCTCAAGGTCAGCATCTAGTGAGTTCTCTCTTACATCACTTTTCGGTGCAAACGGCCGGGCCATCGAATGAGGCACGGCATCATGATTCCTACGGCAGCACTTGTCAACTCACTGCCGCGCAATATTCTTGCTTCTTCTTAATATGAGCAGTCTTGGCTAACTCTGGGACAAGGGCACGCGCCATGGATTTTGATATGAACATTCGCTACGCTAATAACTCTCTCTCTGTTGATTCGGAGGAGATGAAGCAACTTCAGTCCTGTGCGGCTGAAAATAAAATCGTTGTGTGCATTGATTATTCTGAGCGTAAAGGCAACTCTTTATACATTGGCCAATGTACCATCGACAATACCGGCGAACTAGTAATGTCAAGACGAAAACTCAAACCTGTCCATATGGAGCGTACAATATTCGGAGATGGAGATGGCCCTTCTCTAAACAATGTCGCGAAGACTGGCGTTGGAAGAGTTGGACAGCTTTCTTGCGCTGTGAGTGCTTTGCACCATCTTCTTTCTCTCTTGCTCGATATCTCTTTTCTAACCACAAATTGCTAATCTTAATCCAGGACCATTTCAATCCACTTCTCGTATACAATACGTACTCTCAGGGCGAAGAAATTCACTGCTCTGCTTGGCCACCTGTCGCGCCTCATCCAGGCGGGCCAGCTCCATACTCAATGGCAGATGAAGGTGAGTTGGACTCGTTCTTTTCTTTCTTATACTTTGCTGACCATAATAGCTGTTGCATCTTTTTCAAGTGTATATTCCATGCAGGCACAATGCTTTACTATCCATTCCACCGCCGTAATCTCACAGCCATCAATTGATAAGCTAGGTGTTGATGGAACCCCTCTATTCAATCAACCTGGCGGTGGTAATGCCCGAATTTATGGCCCCGACGGGCGTCTCTTGACAACTGACCTACCACCTGCGGAAGAAGGCATCGTATATGCAGACTTGGATATGAGCCTAATCACTAAAGAGAAAGGTTTCTTGGATAATTGTGGCCACGCCGGCAAACCGGAACTGTTGTGGGTATGTACTCCTCCACTTCAATAATCTCAAGATGTCAAAGGAAATCATATGTTTTTCGTATGCTTATATTACGCTGAATAAGTTTAATGCTAACTATTTACGAAAAGCTAGGACGTAATGTCTCCGAACAAGAGCCCGTTCGCTCAATCTAGAATGGATATGGATGTTTAATACTGTTGTATAAAAATATTTATAGATAGCAAGAGGATGGCTAGCGTTAAATATGATATATAAATTTGCGGCATTATCACATATCAATCTAGTAAGGCATGTTATAATACTGGAACAAGTATGTATGCGGCATTCAATCTAGGAAGTAGTTACCAAGACCTGCTTTTGTGTGGATATCTACCTTCGTGGTATCTGATCTAAGTATATCATACTTCCACTTACAAATAAGATACTGTAATAGACTATTACTACCGCTAACCCTGAGCTATAATGAGATATGATTGATGTTTGCAGCTCTTTCAACTATAAGTTATCAGCCTAAATACATGTAAGCTTAAGTAAATTACAGAGTAGCTTCCGATATATCTCTCAACTCTTTCCACGACGAGCAACTATGCGAGACATGCGATGCGATGTGTAAAAGAGATATTGAATACAAGATTACAGACTAATTATTATCTGAAAACAAAGGTGCCAAGACAGAATCCTCAAACCATTTCTTGTCTTTGGCCCACCCTTTGAGAATAAAATCTCTTCCCAAGATCAAGGCATCCAGGACCTTAGGTAAAGGGAACGGCAAGGGATCGTTCCGATTTCGTCGGTAATACCAGCAAATGAGATGCACACCAGCATGGATGGCAGCGCTAAATGCCAATTCTTCGCTCAGCGGGCCATAGCCCTGCATGAATCCTTGCATGATAGGAATACTTCCGGTGACGTTTCTGAAGTGTTTGCGCTCGTAAAGATCAGCCAGTATGCCACCAATATCCACGGCTCGGTGACCGAATTGAGCGTTCTCCCAGTCGATAATGAAGAGTTTATGGGGTTCTTGGCTAGATTGTTGCGCATCATTCCATGAGCTATCTGGAAGCAAAACACTATTTTTTAAATCGATTAGACATCTATCTTTGACCAAAGAAGTATTCTTCTTTGTGGCCTTTTTTTCTATTTGAATAGAGCTTCGACTTACTTTCCAGCCCAGAAATCTCCATGAATAAGCCCGCGGATCTCGTCTCCTTCTGTCGGTGGTCGCTCAAATTCATATTTCATGGTATTCCTGACAGCTTCTAATGTCTCTCTATAGCCCTCAATAGTCTCAGGATGACGTTCGAGGATCTCTATGAAGCTATCGTAGGTGATAAGGCATTTCAATTGGCGCATACCCTTGTTAGGCCCTACTATTCCTCGAAGTGTAGCCTGGGCTGACTCTGAAGTCCAGTTGTGAAAGAAGCGCAGCCAAGAACCCATAGCATAACCGACAGATCGGCGGTTAGATTCGGGTAGGATCTGATCGACATTGGCGGATTGCAAGATGGTAGTGAGGTCAGTAGTACAAGGAAAGTCTTCATGAATTTGAGTGTATGTGTCTCGGTAGAACATGTACAGCCGCGGCGCCGTAACCACTGATGGGCCGCTAGGAGTGGTGATAGTGTAGTGAAGCCCATCTAAAGCATAGAGCATAGACTCTTCAAAAATGCAGCGCGTGACATCGAGTGGGAAGTTACGGTTGACAGCAACAAAATTGGTAGAGCGTTTAATGACGACAGTTTGGGCCGCTTTTGTGTCTGCATCTCCTTCAAGTGGCTTGAGAAGGGTGCCGCGATAGAGGAAGTTGGCGGTTCCGCCGCTCAGCTTTGTCAAGGTTGAGCAAGCATATGGCGTATGCGCCAGCTCATCAAGGATCTGCCGAGTGAAGGCATGCTCATCTTCTTCGTCTAGTGGTGCCATTCTGTCCGAGGTTTATAAACCACAGTATATACCTGAATGTTACCTACAATTCGCGATCGATAGGCGCCAAAGCGAATGGACAATATGGAGGCGGGCAAGCAGGCAGCGAGGCAGATAGATATAGATATCTTAGCGTGTGAATAAATATAAAGCTCTATGTGGTCGGTTGCATGTATGATCAAGTATCATGGATGGCAGTCTTAATACTCTGGAATCTAGAGATGGTAAAACAATGTCCTTACAAAGTTAGTCGCTAAAATAAAGGATATGAGTAACGGGTCTTTAATTTGTAGTGGAGGTGGGGCGTAGTCTTTCTCAAGCGGACGACGGTAAGAGTAAAATACTCAGAAAAAGCGGTTGTCAAAATCCATCTTAAAGACAGGTCATATGATAGATAACATGGTAACATTAGCTTGGTTTTAGCGCAATTGCGCAAGTTCAAGACCCTGAGAAATTAGAACTTTTGGTTCTAGTTTCAGAACGTTGAGTCATAAAAGCTTGGAGTCACTGAGCTGCGGTAAACGACTTTGAGAGAACCCCAAATTCTCCACCTTCTATGGCCATACGTCTTAGAGTTCAATTTGAACTAGAACATACGATAAATTTCTCTAGCACGAGTGTATGATGTTCGCTACATAGCTCCGATGAACAGGCACAGTGGTATTAGTATTGCTTGCGGTTCCTCTAGTCGTATCGTTGCCTAGAGAAGCAAGAGTATAATTTTCTCCAATATGAGACTTATCAGCATGTTTAAAGCCTGTAAATATCCGAAGCTATGCAATCTGCTGCATTTTATTTATCTGCAAACTTAACTATTTGGAAGTAGAGCGTCGATTTAGTATACCTTTAAATCTACCAACCTTGCTTTGGTGTTTTTCTAACAGATTGGACTCTGAGATTTGGGTATCTACCCTAGCAAACTTATCGACGACGTTCAAGGCCTCTCGCAGTGGCGTCTCTTCGAGTACATCTACTATATCATCAAAAATGGACGGAATTTTCTCAACAACAATATCCACGACAAAATGCTTTCGTGCATCGACAACTCTTGAGATGATCTTTGTCCAAACATGTTCGTTTTGTAAATAGTTGACGTAGCCGGGGGGCTGTGGCTGAAAGCTACTTTCCCATTCACCAAATGGCCTTTTCTCATCACACCCGTCGAGTACGTGAGAAGCAACCTCTCCTGGGTCCGAAGATGAGCCCAAGAGAATAGTAAATTTTGTATCATCCATGCGTGTGAGAACAATGACTGCTGCTAGGCAGTTTGCTTCTTTCGGGACCCGGAAGGCCACCTGGATACCTGCGGGAACCCAGCCCCAAGAAGAGGCCATACTCAACGAGTTAGATGTCTGCCGTCCCATTGTTCCTAGGAGTCTGTAGCCTTGCTCCAAGGTAGGTCCGTGGCGAAGTTGCACAATGTGTTCGGGATAGACATGGAGTGAAGACGGCAAAACCGTCGACTGGCGAACATAAAATGTTTGAACATTTCCACGATCTGCAGCGGAATCGATAGATAGGATTTTATCGGTCTTAATGCGCGCATACTGGTCGTGATATCCTGATCGATCAGAATCCGTAAAATTAGTCATTCTTTTTAGGCATAGTCCGGCAAAACCGTCTGTCCTCGTTGGTTGACAACAGTTTAGAGAAGCAACATACATGTCATCTTCTACCCGACGTAGTGGGAGCGTAATCTGAAGTCCCTGGTTAGTTTTAAAGAATGGCGCTCGGGGTTCCCAGTCGTAATACGGGAAAAAGTGGCTTGATCCTCTGAACAGATCTGGAGACCTGGCAAGCAGGCCTGTGATTGCCTTCGGGTCTGCGCTATCGTCTGTCCATAGGAATAGAGATTCATCATTCGATTCTTTCATGATTTCTTCCTGTAGTCGAATAAACGATTTCTCGCCTTCGCCATACAACATCGGCATGCTTATGTCAAAAAGCCCTAACAAGCAATACGCACGATCTTCAATTCTCGTGGTTACTCGTTTGGATGCCCACGACATACGTTTAGCAACACTGATTGACCTCATATCGCGAGTATGAGAGAGAATGCCACTGTCTATGCCAGTGATAGAAGAAAGCCTCTCACACATGCTGGATTTCCGTCCCAGGCATACCCAGTTGCCTCTGAAATGATCTTGCCCTTGCTCGCTTTCTAGCTCGTCATCTGAGTAATCATCTGATTCAGCATTCTCTTCCTTTTTTTCTCTGTCGGTGAAAAAGAGGACTTCTGTTGGTGCAATAAGCTCTTGGAGCGTCCACCCTCGGGAAAACCATTCATGGGTGGCGAATTCATCTGCTATGTAAGGGTCTATGGTGTGAGATAAACCTGCGAGATAAGCGTAACAGACTTGAGCTTGCTTATAGTAGCTAAAAGCTGCATCAGTATGGGAAATATTGCCCAGTGTGAAAAACATTTCTTTACTTGAACATTGAATTGATGGCTTCGTTCAGCTCAGCGCTACTATCCTTGTCAATACAACAAGTGTCAATCCAAATGTAGCCATGGCCATCTAGTCGTGCCTGTTTGCATGCACCGACGACTTTGGCATAGCCCGGGTGGCCATTTCTCTGAGTTTCGGTCATATCGCTTGTGATATGCTCGTAGAGAAACTCCTGCCCATCAGCCCATCGGTGGGACAATATCTCATAGGGCGTGCCATCTCTGCCCTTCTCGAGTCGTAGAGTTTTGACATTCAATAGATTCATATCTCGTGGATGTTTCAGTGCCGAAGAGCAATGGAGTGAAAGTCAGAAGGCTGTTGTGACAGTACTAGCCCATATTACCCACCCCAGCTTGTAGCCTGTACCAACAGGATGGCCTCGGATGCTGTTGTGTTACAGCTAATAATACGGAATACACAATACTCGTCTATTCCTGCTTATGGAAATAGCCGACAGATTAATCGCGCACGGTGGTACAGGGCAATGCATTACAACAGCACTTGTACATGGAAGATGGTAATAAATATGAGGCTCTTATAGCTATTTCTATTATAACAAAATAAGGTATTTTGAATATCCTATGTTCTATGCTCAATTTTCCCAAATAAGCATTTCTATCAAATGTTGAATCATCCATTCAATAGTGCACAGGGAATTTCTAAGCGATGCATTAGCCAAGAGCCTCGCGAGCCTCGCCTTCGCGTTTTTTTAAACCCCTTGTATCTTCCCTGTAGCTTTGCATGGCACGCCAAGCAGTGTTAATGAATCCTTCGGCATTGAGGCGAGGCTGTTGGTTGGGCAGTTTCAGTGTACTGGCTATGCCTCGCCCCGGTTTCTATTTTAAATAAGAACAACGTGCCCGCCGATCGCACGGGAATAAAAAGAAGGATTGATGCTCGTGCCATTTGCAGTGATTTCTTTTCTCTCAGCACAAAAATCTATGAAGTTGCCTAGATTCGCTAAAGCTCGTTCATATCATCTTTGAAGACATCATGGATACACAAGGATCTACTCCCCACTCCACCGGTCACGATGAAACCGATAGAGTCGCTACCGTCCCCGTCACCGACACAGCAGAGACAGAAAAGAAGTTGGATGCTATTATATCAGAAGAGGACCAGATCCGCCAGATGACTCTAAATACCGCAAATGTTATCCCTAAACCCGCCCAAACGCAAAATACAGGGGTTGTGACCAAGCAACCGGGCGTGGCGCCACGTATGAAACCTGAGAATTATGTTATTAAACCAGAGAACCTTGGGGAGGCTCCTGATTATATCGATTGCCCCTACTGCAAATCACGTCAAAAAACTGAAGTTCGCCATCAGCCTACCAGCCAGACGTCGTATGTCGCCCTATTTACGAACTAAAACACAAAACTTTGGCCGTTGTTTGCTAATATAGATAGGCTTGCGGCTGCTGTCTGTTGCCTCTGCTGTGGCATCCTTCCTGTATGTATACCGTTCCTGTGTAATTGGTGCGCTGATACGGACCACCACTGCGAAAGATGCAAGAGGCGTGTCGCGCACCAACCGTACGAGGGCAAGATGGAGGCTGTATTGCCGCCAGTGTCCGTTGTGACACCTGGAGTAGACTCTAGATATCAACTGAGTCAGTATGCCGACATGAGCAAGCAATCTCAGCAAAAACTAGAACCCGCAGCGGCCTAACAGACATTTGTAAGCCATGGGTAAAGGAAGGTTGGGCAGATTGTTCAACAGGGTTCTTTCTATCCGATATGATGGTGATGATCTCTTCTCTCTTGAAAAGACCCGATTCAAAATTCTATTAATATACCCGGCGTCTAATTGAATGAAAAGGGGGTCGGAGATAATATATACTTAACCAGTGTGGAAAGGCAGATCAAGCTGGGTTAGGATAATGTTTTAAGAAACTATATATAGCGACACAAAGTAATAATTAAAATTCAATTAGATGGTACAAAGATCAAATAGTATTACAAATGGTTAAATGGTTAGGGTCCATTTCGGATCATATTAATTTATGCAGAAAATACCGGATGTTCCAATGATCACACATCCAGCGCACTAGTCAACTCACGAGTATAAGGCCGCTTTTTTTAAGTTCAATATGTCACTAATAAAACTACACAGGAAAGTAAAGTATCTATAATAGAGATATTCAAGGCTTTGAACGCGATAGTATTAAGTATAAGATAACAGTTCTAGCAATTTTAGAAAATTCTTGGCTGTGTGAGTGGTCAAGAGAATACTCCCTCTGATGTGATGAATGATATAGTGAACTGGAGTTAACGGCGAGATTCAGGGCCAAGAGTCACGCTAATGATTCTATATCTTGCGCTCGATTTATATAAAGAAAATATCGTTGCTTGCCATATTTCTCATTATCGAAAATTGCCTGTTGAAGTAGCCACTCCTGCAAGATATCCATGAATTTGCTCATTCTTTTCTGGCATGACAGATATCCCTTCTTCAAACAGGAGTCTCTAGCCACAGCGACATTTGGCATGAGATTCTGCGCTTCTAGCGATGGTCTGTACATAAAATCGGTGACCAAAATTCCAGCTCTAGCCCTTTGCTTAAATAAGTTACACTAAAGAGTTTGCTAATCCCACATTACCAGCTTTACAAGTAACCAGGGAAATGTAGTACGCGACAAAGCCTACTCAAATATCATCGTTGAATGGGTCGATGATTCTGAGGCTCAGCTACTAGAAAAATGGAGCTGTAAGCACTGGCGCTATTTCTTCGCGTATTGCTATAGCATGTTGCGGCTCTGCTGAATTAATAATGTGGAATTCACTTTTCATTTGTTGCCGAGTTAAGTAGCCTAGAAGACAACCTAAAACATAATGACAAAGCTATCCTTTGAACAGTTATCACCTGCCCCATCTACGGTAAAGAAAGCCTTGCGGTCAGGGATTGTGAGGCGAGGCTTAGCTGCACTGGGGAGTCTCGTCACATGCAGGAAGGGTCAACTGAGCACATGGACAGCAAATCACGCCTTGCCTTCCAACATGCTAGGCGTTCTTTGGAGGGATAGTCTGGTGGGGGCGCAAAGAGCGATATAAATATGAAACATAATCCTACAGGTAAGGAGCTCTGCAGGGTTTGTTTCTGGCTCACTGCTGGATACAGTAGATTCTGCTGAATACGGCGGCTGAAAACTATTGACCCGCAATCAGCCAGGTGGCCTAACCTCATCTTGCGCTTATAACCGGAATATTGTCCGTGCAACTGTTTATATAAACTATAGAGCAAACAAACTAAACTATACGTAAATAGTCTCATTGGTCTAACATCAGTCGCCACAACTTGGCTGGTAGCTACCGCAGTGATGGCAGAGCCAAGCATTCAAGGTATGTGGGAGGAGGCCAACCGACGGTTTTTAGCTCGCACGCAAAATTCTCTCGATTTTAAGCCGCCGAAAACCATCGACGACATTCGAGAAATGATAGAACATCGATACGATCCTTCCTCTTCGGCAGACCCAGACGGAAATCATAAACGAGCCAAAGAGGTTGGGTTAACTATCCTATCATGTTTGAAGTTATTAGGTGGAGTGGCGGCTCAAGGAGCTGAATTGGTAACCTAAGACAGAAGAATCCTTCTTTATTCTTATCCCTTCCTAACATTGACAAGGTATTTCAACCTGCAAGCATTTGTTTCAACGCCGTATCACTGTTGCTCGACGTGCCACAGTCGATTCATGAGTTTCACGGCACAATTGACGCCGTCTTCGGCATTGTTGGTCCCACCCTCAGCCAATTCAAGATATATGAGAGAATAGAATTGTTTAGTGCTATTGATCCGGAACTGAATACTGCAATACACAAAGTCATGATCTCGTTTGTCGATATCTGCGCGTTGTCAATAGTACTTCGGAAAGGCAGCAAGTGGAGTCGCTTCAAAGCAGCGACGAAAAAGGCTTTGCTCCAGGATGATTCCGGTTTGAAGGATGAGATTGAACAGTTTGAGAGGCTCATTCGAGGACAACAACATGTTCAGGCTACCTTGACATTAGAGGTAACTCTGAGTGCCAAAGCTGATCTCGCTGCCATCTTGGGCAAAGCTTGTGAGACGGGGAAGAAGATTGATGATATCGCCATTGGAATTTTAGACTTGAAAGAAGTAGAGTCAAAAAAAGGCATAGAGAGGACTAGGCAAGAAAATCTCGCCAAGATTCGGGGCAAGTTTGCAATTGACGAGAAGACTATTAAAGCTTCGAAGGAAGTTTGCGAGAAGATATGGCAACGCTGCGTAACGGGAAGTGGAAATTGGCTTCGGGATTTAGATGACTACAAAAAGTGGTCTGATAAGGCCAGCTCTGAAGGAAGCCCCTTATTGCTACTTACAGGAGAGGCGCATTCGGGAAAGTCAAGCGTAATGTCAACTATAGTCCATGAGCTCAAGGCCGCCCACGAGTCGGCAGGCCAGTTGAATATCCGAGCTATGGTGGCTTATTACTTCCTTCCTCTCTTTTCTCGAAAAGCGGACGAAGACAAACGGCCGGCAGCAACTGCAATAAAGCACATTGCATTCCAGCTTGCAGAACAAGACTCGGGAATTGCCAATAGCATGGCTACATTTTGCGATGATAAACACAGCGAAGCATTCTTTAGAGACACAAGCTGCAAAGACCTCTGGCGCGAATTGAAACTCGGAACTCCTAAACAGGGCACTATTTATTTCATTATAGTTGATGGTCTAGATGGACTGTTCGAAGGGCATGATGAAGCTGCAAATCACTTTCTCGATATTCTCGAGACTCTTCAAAGTCAGGCATCAGCTAGCGCGGATGGGGCTCGAGTGAGGGTGATTGCAAGTGGAAGAAGCGACAACTTCCAGAGAGAATCACTACAATTCGCTCCGAACATTGAAGTTGAGAAGTACAACGGTCCAGATATAACATCTTACATAGATGAAGAGCTTAGAAAGTCAAGCCTTTTACAGGGAGAGGAGGACGAACCCAAAAGATTGCGAACAAAAGTGCACGATAGGCTATTCACGGAGGCCAAAGGAAACTTCCTCAAAGTACAAACTGCTTTAGGGAAGATCAAAGACTTGATCATGTCGGATGGATCAGAAGCTGAAATGGATAACATCCTGAATGAGTCTAATCAGGATAAGATGAAAATTTCCGAAAATGTGGTCAGCGAGTTAGAAGCTTCCCTCAAACCGCAGTCTATCGAAGAGCTTAATGAGCTTCTTATATGGGTTATATATGGCGTTGAATACTTTGACGTCAATGAATTAGAAGCTGCACGTGTAAGTCACCTCTTCTTTAGTGATGAAGCTCTGAGACATTCTAAATCGCCATTCGCTTCAGTTCCTCCGCTTTGGGACCGCATCTTTACAAAAGCTGGACGACAAGCTGAAAGGAAAATATTCCAAAATGTTCTATATGCACTATAATTTTATAGCTATATCGCCGACCATCGAACCGCTTGTTGTTAAAGACAGAAAACGTCCAAGAGTTAGCAAAGATGCACCCAAGATCTCACTCAACATCACTGTAACTAATGCGGACATCACAACAACGCAAAATTTTCTTTGGAGTCTCTTCCAGAAATCTATGGTAGATAAATTCGAATTCGAACCTCTATCCAACCAAAAAAGCCACGCCCCAAGGGAGATCCAGGTCAACATGTATGATGCTCATCTTGCTATAGTAAAGCAAGCTCTACGCTATCTCACATCCTCTCCGGACGCCAGGACAAAGCCTATAGGAGATTATCTTGCAAGAAAGCTCCCATCCCACCTAGATAAGTTGAGCCAAGCAGACGGTTACGACGAAATTCTTCCATCTGACAAAAAAGAAATTGGGGATGGGCTCTTTTCTCTTTTTGTCTCCGGAGAAGTCATAGAAAGACACTGGGAATCTATCAAACTTATTATTTGGTTTGGCGAAAATAGCCAAGTAGAGATTTTACGAAAATGGCTACAGGATCCAGGCGCAATTGGCCATCTTGGTAGGCTTGACAAAGATTGGCTCAAAAGTGTGAACGCAAGCCAGCGACCGAATCAAGAGCTTCTCACTCCATTGATGAGAAAGATTGCATATCGTTGGCTACAAGACCGTACATGGGATACTAGGGATTGCTTTGGTGCTTTGCGCCGTTTTCTGACGCTGGTATGATAGATTATAGACGCATACAGCTAGTTGTCTTACTAACCTTTATAGGATCCATTGGGAGATGAATCAGAAAAAGAAATAAGTGTTTTACAAGAGTTAGAGAGGGCCGAAAAGTGGTGCCAAAGTGCACTGTCGCCAATGGACCTCAATTCTCTTTGGTACGAAAGAATAGGAGAAACTGCTCAAGGGCAAGCTGAATATACCTTTGCGATCTCGAAATTCACAAGCGCTATCGAATTAGAAAACCCAAGCCTCAACTGTTTCAAAGGCCTGGCCGAGTCATACTACGAAAACGATGAACTTCTCTCCGCGTGCTCCTCCATGGAGAAGGCGCTCAATTTAGTCAAGGCAGCCGAGTCCCCGGATAAAGAGGAAATGACAAGCATTTATCTACGCCTTGCTAGTTGGTATACCCAGCTACAGCAACCAGAGCGGGCTGTGACGCACTATGAACAGGCCTTGGAAGTCAGCCCAGATAACCAAGATGCACTCAATGGCATATTGACCATCCGAATTGACTCTGGTCCTGAAGAAAAGACCCACGACTTTATAATTACTATGAAAGAGCCTAATTCTAAAGAGCCAGGTCTCTCTCGGCTAGCTTCAACGCTACTCAGCCAAGCAGATGAATTCGGTTACGACAGCCCGTTGCGCGGTCTAATTTTAATATGTAGCTCAAGACCAGATTGCATGGTGGCCTTATTAGAAGCGATGGATCAAGCGATCAACGCAGCGCGAGAGCAAAAGATGGACTTCAAACTCCAAGTACTTCTACTACACCGCGGCGTGGCTGCTATTTATAACGACCGTCAAAATAATGAGGCACTATCTCAAGCCGTTTCTCTCTGGACAGATTGCTACAATGCTACAGACCAAATTATTAGAAGGGATTATGACGGTGGCGTGCAAGGAAACTATTCTTCCTTCCACTACACTATTATCAACCAACTAAGTCTTCACTACTTTGAGCAGTTTAGAAGGCTACAGGATTCTCCAGAAATTCTTCCCAAGTTGATCGAACTAAGCCAAAGTTTCCGCTTTCCTGGAATAGATGGGATAACTGCCGCCGATATGAATCTAGCCAGGTATCATGTTCTTCATGGCAATCAAGCGGCAGCTAAAGAGCAAATGATGCAGTATATGCGTATTTCGATAGATAACTTGTCTGACGAAACTGATGAGAACGACTATTGGGCTGCCTATACCTTATCCAAATGTTTGTTGGCTATCGGAGACGATCTAAACGCGTTGACAGCGTGGTCCCTACTTGAGCCTGTTGAGACGGACCTCATAACGAAGGCATTCATGCTCGAAGGAGGACCTCAACAACCGCTTATCGATGAGCTTACTCAGTTTGTCAAGGCGAAATGTCCACTAGGAGCCACACAAATTGAGAGAATAAAGGCTGTTCGGGAGGAATTGGAGACAAGAATGGCCGCATTTAGCCAAGAAACCGATGAATCGGGGAGCTCAGAGGCAAAGGAGGATATTCAAAAGGCTCTGAATGTGCTAGAGTCAGCCTTGGCACCGAAAGAAAGCCTGACGAATGGTGCTTCTGGAGAGGCGCCTATGACACGTTTAGACAGCAAGGATATTGCCAAGGAATTTGGGTTTACTTGCGACGGCACATGTAGCACAACGTGGGACTTTGATCACGCATTAAATGCGTGCAAATACTGCTGGGATTTGGGATTCTGCGACGATTGTCTGTCATTATTGAAGGCTGACAAACTGAAGAAAATGATATGCAGTCCTGACCATGCCTGGTTGGCGATCCCCAAGAACAGCCCAAGAGGTAACACGGCAGCACGAGAAGGTACAGTTCAAGTACGTGGAGAGTTGGTAAATGGTATTCGTGTAGGGGGTGAGACTGTGACAGTCAAGGAATGGATAAATTTACTGAAGGAAGACTGGGGATTGTGATTTGGGTGTCGAAGCTATGCCAGTAGCCTCTATGTTCTTTGGTATCTGAATCGTATAAGAAGTTTTACAAGTATCACCGTACAATATTTTGGTGCTAAGACAGAAGAAAGATTTTACTAAGCTCTCTTATGACTTCCATACCCTGTTCAATAAGATATCTGCTATGTCGCATACCGTGAATGAGCTTATCACTGACGCTTGAACAAGGCAACCGAATGGATGCACTAACAGGTTCGGCTTGCAACGCATCAAAGAAGTCACAAGCCCTGCAAATACTCAGAACCTCATAAGTATAAATAGAATTTACGAAATCATAAGACATTCTCTTATGGGTTATCATGGTAAACCTTTTGTGTTTTTTAGCTCAGATCAGTCTCAAAATTATAAAATTTCCAATCTATCAGATTTCACTTCGAGGCAGGCTAAAATTCCGTTGTGCTCTGAATTTTGACCCATCATCGTAAGTAATATCCCCAAAGTCGTCGTATGATTCACTATCCTCAGAAGACGGGCTAGGTGACCCGCGATCTATTGCTTGCCGCTCTGTTATCAATTCACCTTGCATATTACTTGGCATTTCCCCTGAATTCAATGCTCTAATCGGCGTTCTAGTCGATACTCTAGAATGCGTATCTGTGCGCGAGTCGTGGGTCTTCCCTTTTGGTGCTTTTTGCTTTAGCATTTGGATCAAATCCTGCCGCATTTGGTCCATAATATCTTTCAATAACTCCTCGTAACGCTCTTTAGCCTCTGCGCCTTGATCCTCATAAATATCGGGGAGACGCCATTTTGGATAGAGATTCATGTGAGATGTTTGAACCTCGAATTCATTGTTGGGGCTGTTGAAATAATGGTGGCATAGGCTGCAGGTAGGCTTAGACGTAGCTATGAACATGGTACCACCCCAGAAATCGGTAGAACTCGTTTTGCCCTTTTGGACTAAATGATTGTGAAGATTAATCTCACAATGGACCATTGTGTTTATTCTCCTGTTTTGCAGTTGCTCGCGGATTATATTGTCCAGCTCATAAATCTGCAACTCAGCGATATCCGATTGAAAGTCGGAAGCCCCATATCCGGGAAGCGCAATGGGAATAATTTTGGCCAAGTCTGATGAGTTTGGTGTAGGAATAAATTTCTGACGAGCAGAAGGGATATAGTCGACCCTATGATTCTTGAATAGGTCAGGCCAGCTAGTAGCTGCGGCGACTATAATCTCCGAGGCCTGTCGGTAAGAATGGAGGCGCCCAAGGTAGTGGCGGAGCGTACACCAGTCCGCAGAATCTGCGTTCTTTTCATCGGCGCGGCTTTGAAGAATCTTTTCAAAGGGGCTGGTCTTTGAAGCATGAATCGCTTTGATTAATGATTCACAATCGCTCAAGACTAGAATAGTATTAACATTCAACCTTGTTCCATATGAAATGTCCTAGGTGGGTAATGAACAAGGGCATCTTACATTTTTGGCGAGTACTTTCTGAGGATATATCGCGTGAAAACGTTCCTTTATCTTGTAGAAGGCGTAGATGTTTTATTGTTTCCAAATCTATTGGGATTCGCTAGATTAATAAGATGGAATCGATGAAAACTAAATCATAGGTTAGCTTTGTTATACTGACCAGGTGATCCTCTATGGCCCTCGCAATCAATGCATTCTTCCAGTGCATCAATCAAAGATCCCAAGTAAAATTTCAACTTGCTATAGTTGAATACGAAACTTTTCCATAGAACCTGCTTCTGTAGCGGTTTCGGATGAAGTTTGTTTGGATTAGTCCCAACAAATGTCAGCAAGTCGGAGAGAAACGACTTGGTTTCCTCCAACTCTGTCTCTTTCCTGAAATTAGAAGTAAAAATGTACTCAGGCCCATGGATTCCACTAAGACAGACCAGCGCAGTCACGGTGGCTCCATGATCCCCCTTCCGAGTATCGCAAATCATTGCAAGCTTGTTAAGAAACTTTTGAAACTCTGTAAGGGTTTTATCCTTGGCCCCCTTACCTGGGATATAAGCAATGCGCTCTCTTTTCTTACAAGCTTCATTTATGGCTACCAAAAGGAGGCAGAGATGGGAGAGCCGTTCAAGGGTATCCTCATTCAGGGGAACCGTAACACGATGGATTGAGGAGGAATTCATATTGTGAAAGGCGGCAGTTGGCTAGGTACTATTAGAGAGTGTTGTAGTGCATGTGTATTTGGAAAAAGACTTACGTTGTATATAATAAGCAAAGCAAAGTTCTCTATAAGATGGTAATAATCCTGTACTGAATAATATCTGGTCTAGAAAGAAGATTTTGATGGTACGAAGGCGGATTTATATGCAATTTTCTTGCGATCAAGTACCCAACTCGTTCTGGAGGCCGCCCGACATATTTGTTCGCAAGTCACCCAGAAATGATCTTGGAGGCCGACCAACACAGCGTTTTGGAGGCCGCCTAATAATGGATTTGCTTTGGAGGCCGACCAGAAATCCTCCTTGGAGGCCACCTAAAAATTATTCGGAGGCCGACCAACATGACCGTTTTGGAGGCCGACCAATAAATAAGAGTACAATTTGACTTATTGCTGTCTCAGCCTTCTGCATCACTCCGAGACTAGCTAGATCAAGCAAGCTAATTTATGCATCCGAGACATGGTGTTGGGCCGCATCATACTTTTGGTTGGCTAATTCTTGCATGGGCGCCAAATGTGGTGGAGCGTTAAGGCGCTTGATGATACGTGGGATTCAGAGTTGGGGTCAGCATATCATCAGGACACCCATTGATCTAGATAGTGAATAGTGGAAACGAAGGGTATTGGCAGAGGTTATGTTACCATATATGCGTGACAACCCCTAACGCCTGTTAATATTGCTCAAAGCTACTATTTCGGACTTGAGATTTAATTCTTGACCCAGTTGGGTTAAGCACATAAGTATTTATAGTTAATCTACCAATAATTTAAGATCTTGATACATGTATTAACTAAGCGAAGCTCTCTAAATAATGTGACTGTTAGCTGGTTAATATATATATATATATATATAACA
>KQ479126.1:188298-280163 GCA_000331835.2 Trichoderma hamatum GD12
GGTAAATATATATATATATATATATAACAACTCCCATACAGTGTATAATCTCATTTCCCCTCATCCCCTCTTTCATAACATCCTGCTTAGATTTACTCTAAATATCTAAGCATAGAGAAAGCAGAGAAACGATCACCTCTTTCGTGAGTATAATATACCTAAGTTAGGACAAACAGAAATTCGCAGAGTAACCTCACTAATAAACATTATAGGCCACCCGCAGCATCATCCATATTTCTAACATGGGTGCATCTTACCCCCAGTTGATTAACTCGGCTTTCGACCCTTTATTGTTCGGAGCTAATCGGAATGAAGAAGAGTATGACTCTAAACTCGTTTTAGATCTACATGATGCTAATTTAGCGGGTTACACGGACAGCTCGGGCATTGGAGTGTATTCTTTGAATCACTGGGCTGATGGAGGTATGGCATCTGTGCCACCCGACATCACTTGTCCTCGCGCAATATGCGAACAGACTCTATATAATGATGGATACGACACTCCTTCTACAGAGGTAGCCCTTCAAAGTCCAAATCAACAATATACAGAAATTTCAGCCAGTGGCTTTGACTTTTATCTAAAGAACACCCAGGAAGATAACCCCTAGGTTCCACTGGGTGGTATTTTAGGAAGAGTCCATGACGAGCTGATAGAGCCAGATTTCGAAGGTAAGTATGTTTTCTCAAAGTATGCTGAAATCACAAAAACCTAATATGTATCTCTTTGCCCATAGCGATATGTTTAGACGATCAATTGTTCCAACAATTGTTAGATTCTATGGAGATGGAGTATACAGAGAATGAGGCGCAACCCTCACCCGTGAGCAGTCCAGACGATCTTCCTTTAACTGATCGTTCTGAAAGCAAGCGGAAAAAAACGCGGAAGCTTTCCTCTCGCAAGAAAGGACCCGTGGTTTGCGACAGGAAGGATTGTAATATGGTATTTCCTCGTCCAAGTGACCTGAAGTAAGTATAGACTCAACACCATTTCTATCATTAGACAAATTCCTTCTCTTTCTCCTACCCAGGAACCGGAATTAACTCGCAAATTCTGCAGAAAACACATTCAGCAAAAACACGACCCTCACATCCCCTGTAAAGCTGGCCTGAAGGGTTCTATTTCCTGTGAAAGAAAATTTGGTGATAAGAAGGCTATGGATCGTCATATCTGGGCCTCTCATCGGGCCTTTGCTGAGGATCCAGTTAATAAAATGAGTGAGCAAGGAGGGAAATGTCCATGGTGTGCAGGTAAAATCTTCACCCGCAAGGACAATATGCAGAGGCACATTAACGAGAAGCATTTGGATATGAAACCGAGGAAGAGACCCAAAGTTAACTAGGTAATCAAGTAGTATTGCAGAGTACGTCGTTATTTAGAATACCATGCCAATGCTAGTAGGACGGTATTATTCCCTTGTTCTCTAAGCTGTTTAATCTCTATGTATTAAGGGTAGTCGTGAGTGAGGAATGCTAATATACTATCTAATGATAAAATAGTTTGTCTGCTTGCAATACAAAATCTCTCCAAACTATCCCCTTGCGGCGTACTCTTCTGAAGCCAAGCACATTTTGCTCCTTACAATCCTTCTTTGGCGGTTCTTCCCCTCAACATCCCTTCAGGGTCATCGTTGCTAACACCCCTTCCTCCTTCGCACATCTTATCAGTAGAAAGAAATATCTTCCTCAACGATACATGCATGTACCGACCTATGTACGCTGATTCGGTGGCGACTAGCTTCATCTATCGCCTTCCCCAGGTCTGCCACACACGCATCAACTCCCCTCTTATGCCAGCCCAGTATCGCGTGCACTCGCTCTATATGCCACGGATTGTCGAACCGCTTCTCTACCTCGCTCACGATGTCTCCGCGCCGCATGTCTGTTAGAAATCGGGCCAGTGCTTTGTACTTCTCATCAACCGTTGCCCGGATGCGAGATATCGGGACGCGCTTATTGTAGGCTTTTGCAATTTTCCTCAGAGCTTCCTCTTGCACGAATCCCAATTTTTGCACTGGATCGCCATCAGAAAAATTGTTCTGGGATGTGAGTATAGCAAGGATGCGAGGACGCAGGAAAAATTGATGGAACAGCTTCATTGTACTAGCGATTTGGAAGCAAAAGCAGTTGTGAATCATGTCTATCTTGTTATATGTATGAGGACAGTGGGAAAGCTTGGCATCGGCACTGACAGTCGGGGGGCTTTTCCGTGACTGCCTTTGACTACAAGTCTTGAAGTTATGTTCCTTATCTTCGCCACACCAGCAATGATTTTTACCCAAGTTGGGGTTTGGAGTGAGCGTTACCCAGTCAGATTTACCATCGAGTTGAGAATTGACGACATCATCAATAAGCTTTTTGATGGCTGTTTCGAGGTCTTCGAAGAAGGGATCGGGATCTGTATCGGGAGCTGCACTGCTTGACGACCGAGAAAGAGACATTTTGGCCTAAGGAGAACGGATTGGGATGTTACCTTTGAGATTTTGAATATTGCCTTTAGCTTCAAGAGTGAGCATCGGATATGGGAGAAGGCTGTTGATTGAGGGCTTCCGATTGTGTAGACAGAGAAAGGCACTGGCGATACCGACGACTTAAGTAGAAAAGAAGAAACTACGAAATCATGGCGATATATAAAGTGTCCATGATGTTCGAGACTCAGTTCATCATGAACCGATATTGTGTTGTAATTGTGAAACGTAGAATTAGACCTGTACAACTATAAGATATTCTATGATAGATCTGAGAAGAGAAGTAATACAGAGTAAATATGATTCAGTTAGGTAGACAAACTGAGAGTAAACTTACTCATTGAACTCTCTCTCTTAAAGATCAGTTGAAAAACATTTAAAATTGTCATTCAAAGACAAAGGCTACCACTGTGCAGCGGCAATTATGAACAACCTTTGACATGAACAACCACCAGCCTTGACATGAACAATCACCAGCCTTGCGCAGATGCAGAACAAAGCACTCAACGCAAACAACCAAGACAATTGTTTTGAGATATGTGTAAACATTTCATTCGTTACCCAAGGTATAGCTACACCAATGCTTAAATTATATACAATACATCAAGTGTAACCCAGGTATTTCCCATTCACAAACTCCCAGTAAAATCAAGCAGCCCGCCTCGTTGCTCCACCATGTCGTCGTCAACTTCTACCTCCCCAAAGGACCAAAATTATAGTTATGTACCCAGACAAATGAGAGGAGGTATATAAAAAAAGAAAATGATTCAGTGTAGTTGCCGAGGAAGTCCTCCCAGCAGCACCTCTTTGCACACTTTTAACCGCTCCCGTGCTTCCGACAGTAACTCCGTGTCTGCCTCTTCTAGAATGTCCACCATCACATCAAGCAGATCTGGCAAACCTTCGTATAACACCGATGACGCCTGCTCGTCGAGCTCTTGCAGCGCAGCAACACTAGATACGTACTCCACCATCCGCGCATAACTGCTATGCCCAAGCTGCGATGTTGGCAGTGGAAAGCCTTTGCCGGGAGGACGTCCCAACGCTTGCACGAACGCCCAAATAGCCAACACGGCATAATACATGATCCACGGTCGGTGAGGGTCTGGCTCGTTCCGGATAGAATACTGAATGGCGGCGTGTTCAGGCGGGTGAGGACTATTTCGACGTCGAGGGTGAGGGTCGACGACGACACGGTAGAGGAGCTTGAAGGCGTGAAGAATGGCATGGCGGGTCGATCCCTGGTTCGACCAGGTGCTCATGCGCTTGATAACATTGGAGTAATCCCTGGATGAGACTTTGCGGCCGAGAAGACGCTTGGCGCCGGCATAAACTTGACAGTCGACGATGTCGGCATGAAGGCTTATGTGAGCGAGGTGGTAGAGAACCGAGGCGCTGTTAATAGGGCCATTAGGGATGCCTCGGTGGCCAGGGGCATCGGAGATGGAGTCAGACATGGCAATGTCAAAGCTGCCCTTCCAGTTGTCAAACGCTCTGAGAAGTAATTTCCGCCAATTCTCCTGCGTCTCCATCGATGGTGTACGGATATCCAGCCATTTCAAGTGCGTTTCTCTGTGATTCAAGTGCCACCCCACGCTCAATAGCCCCGAAATGATAATCATGCGTCCAAACGAATGTGTCTTTACTTCTTTTCCATGCAGTGCGCTTTTCAGTCCGTCTAGGAAAGAGACTTGCTTCACGCCATACATTCTAAAGTTAGCATCCAGTTGGCGAACTACATCCGGGCTATTCGCCGCCCAGAGGTTATCATCACAGGGGAGCGGCAGTCGAATTTCGTGAGGTGCCATGTCAGCCGCGTGGCCAAACATGGCGGCGTGAATAACGTCGAGCATAAACGCTGCAAACACCACGCGATGCATCGACTCCGTCTCTGCCCATCGAGCCCACCACGTCCGGGAATCGAGTGCCATATTCGGGGTTTCTCGATCTGGCCCCAGCGAATCTGGCTCAGGAGGGGATTCACTACCCGTCCTGCCAATCAAGGGGCTTCCACGTCTGAGCAGTGTTAAAAATGCGGGATGATAGATGTGTGCCCTCTCGTGGAGTTTTCGAGACGAATACAGCTTTTCGTAAAATTCGAGAAGGAGAAGAGCTTGTAAAACCCAAAGACTGGCAGGCGGCGCAGAATCATCAGAGGTTAAAATCTCCCATCGTACACAAGAAATTACTACATCCGCAAATGGGCCGTATTCTGATAGTTGCCCCGTCATGTCGCGGCCGCGCAATGATGCAGCTCCAAGAGAAATCATGACAAGAAGCAGCAAGACGGGGCATCGGTTCGGAGAAAATGTGTGTTGGTGGATAATAGGGAGTCGGGGTGAGACATTATCCCAGAATTCCTTGAGACAGTCTCTCATCATGTCTACATTTAGCGCAGGCATGTCGCCACCGCTTTCGAGGACCAGGTTGGGCATTAATGGCTCGTATCTCGGCTGCTTCTTGCGAAAGGTCTGAAACCAGTGAAGCAGCTCTTGGCGCCTTGATTCCGTGATCCAGTCGTCTGATGATGACTCGGAAAGTCGGTGAGGTTGGTCCATGGGGGACAAACTGTTGAGGGACTCATAGTCGTAGTGGATGTTGTTGTTGAAAGTGGACTCCAGGCCTCCTTCAAGGAAAGGAAGACCTGCCATGCTGAAATCGCTGTAGGTGGTTTGAGGATCGAATAACCAAGCTGCGAAATTGCCTTGCGACAAGGAGTCGTCGCCGGGATACCCAACACCTCCAAAGCCCACCATACCAGACGACTCCGGCAGAACCGACGGGTCGGTTGCGTAGAAACTCGGCCTGTGTCGCATGATGTTGCTTGAAGCCGTGCGGTCGTCAAGCGCTGGTGCCCATGTCGTGGTCGGGTGGGTTGCTCTGCCCGTTGTCATCGGATGGCTCAACGGCGCGGGGGTTGATCCCGTGTTGGAGTCGGGAGTCAGCAGAATGGCGGCATCGTGAGGCCCAGACGTCGACACTTGGTGGTGATGCTGACTGTACGAAGGTTGCGGCTGTGGCTGCGGTTGGACGGCGACGCTATGGCGATCTGGCGGCGACTTGATCGTGGCATCGCCGCCAGTGTCGAAGCTGGGGATGCGGTTCCTCGGCGTGTACGAGGCCGTGTGTCGCTTCTTGTGGCGCGACAGCAGATCCAGTCGCACAAACTTCTGGTCGCAGTCGCCAACGTCGCAGCGGTAAATCTCCTTTGGGTTGTCTGTTGTTTTGGCTACATGTCAGCACTGCCTGGCGGAAACGCGACCAGCAATTGGGCACTCGTACGGTTCAACTGATGGCGCTGCAGATGCTCGGCTCGCGAGTAGATCTTGTCGCACCCGGCATGGTCGCACACAAAGCGTCGCGGCGCGCCTTTTCTGCTGGCGCGCTTGTAGGAGGATGAATTCGTGACGCCGGCGCTGTTGCTCGCGCTGGTGCTCGCGCTGGACCCCGACCCTGTGCGCGCCGCGATGCTCGTCGTCGAGGTGATCGAGGCCCCGAAGACATTCGCAGTCTGTGGCGACTCCATCCAAGTCATTTATTCATTGCCGGCCCCCGTCGACGAAGCCAGATGTCGATTGTGTGCTTTTGCTAGCGGAGTCTCACGTCGTCTCTGCAGCGAACCCTGGCCAGCATCAGTCCGCATCGGCAATTGATTTGATGCCAAAGGGTCTTTTCCGTTCCGGCTCGGCTCACTTACGCGGGGACGCAGAGCTGGGGAAATAAGGAATCCCACGTTTCGATGTTTCTGGGGTTGACCCCCACCGAGGCTGCGATGGCGATGTTGACGGGACGAAGCTGCGGAGTCGCAGGCCAAGATAGTGTCAATAGTGCGTTCTGGGCTTCAGTGGCGAGAGAGGCTTCAGCGCCATCATCAGCTTATCCGATAGCAGTGGCGGTGCAGAACCCCAACCGTCTGGGGAAGAGACCGTCTTGATCGGTGGGGGTCAGTCGTATGTTGCTCACAAACTCACCAGCTGTCTGTATACGTATTTGCGTGTACTCCATACCTACACAGATATACTGGGCCTATAATCCTCCTAACTCGCTATATCTCCTCTTCTCCGCGTTAGTCCACTATGCTACGTGGTATTTCCAATTTGTCGGTAACCTAGCTCCAGTGTCAAACGCACCTTGGCGGCATCCTTTATCGGCTCCAATTCCGAATCCCAATTGTTAGTAATTAAACAGCTTAAGACGCCGCAGACTCCCAGAGGAGCCGATCCTAGAGTCATCCATATCCTGCATCAGGTATTTTAGATGGAAATACTACTTTCATTACTAGTCCGTGATATTATCATCACTTTCTGCGTCCACCAGGGGCCATCAATCCAAGCCATCTTCACCTGTCGCCTCAAAACTGAGTTCACCAGCAATGTTAGGCTGCTTATTGTACCAACGCAAATTCATAAATTAGAGCTGTATATGCTCTGTAAAGTCTATCCGAATCCAGATGATCATCACCATCCATCATATATTGTATCCCTTTTTTTGTTCCAACAGGTCCTTCCATATATGTCCAGTCCCTTAGATGTGCCCGCCGCCATGACAAGTCATAAAGCCAATAAATTTTTTCTTCCGTCCATCAAGCATCCTCCAACTTCTCATGAAGCAGAAGCTTGGTTCTCCACGTCTTCGCCCTCAGTCTCTTCCAGTTTGACCGCCTCAACGGCACCGTTCAATCCGCTCTCCTGGTTCTTCTCCTCCAGCATGCCGGCAGATGCCAAAAAGAATTGCGCAACGTCGTTGTGTTCGTTAAAGTAAGCCAGGTCCAAGGGAACATAGTTTCGCTCGTTGGCCAGCGCAGGTGAAGCGCCTTGGTCCATAAGAAGCTTGACAATATCCAGGTGGCCTCCAAGCGCCGCCCAATGCATACCAGTGTTTCCATGTTCATTGGCGTCATCCAGGAAAGTCTTCTTCTCCTCCTTTGGCCTCTCGTCAAAGTATTGAATGAGTTTGCGAACAGTTTCTGAGCATCTCATTAGCCTCCCATTTCTCTCCATGAGATTCCTCTAATTCGACAGAAGCAATTTCACAGCTAATGCTGAATGCTCTCAGGAAATATGGATGAAAGATTCTTACCTAGATGGCCATTTCCTGCCGCCATGTGTAAAGCCGTTGATTTGCCCTCATCCTTAGCGGCCAGCAGAATCTCAGCTGGTGACGCCTTCTCGCGCTCTGACAAGGCCGTCAGCGTCTCAGTGAGATCCGCATCTTCGCCTACTCTGGCAAAATACACGAGATCGTCGATTTCTTCTTCTGTGAGATTCGGCGCCATTGTGATATATGAGTTCACTCGCTCTGCTTGGTTTGCAAAAATAAAATTTTAGCACACTCTTCATTGGTGGAGGGGACTGTGTGGAAATTTTGCCCCGCGATTTTTGCACTGTGCGCCGCTATTCCCTCGAAACTTTTCCGGGTAAGTGGATGAGGACCATGCCAAGTGCGTGCAAACACCATTTTAGATCGTATCATCTATCAATTGAGGGCAATGATAGGGGCAGATGCATGCAAGGTTTGGTAAGTGCATCGCGTAGCTATCAGAATGGACCATCGTGCAAGCGCTTCTTTATATAAATACCAGCGATACTGGACTTCATGTTCTTTGTCTCCCTTAAGATAGTTGATGATACGGCAGCAGATGCCTTTGAGTAGGCAAACGTCTCAGTATTTTAGCATAGTAGTAGAGAGACCAGAAAAGGATGCCATGGTGCGTAGATACGGACGGGATCAGTTTACGCTGTAATACCTTGGTTGGAAGATGAAATAGAAATGACTATATCAAGAGCTGAAAAACGGAAATTGATATATATTAGTGTAACATTCCTATACTGCTAACTGCGCAGAAGGAGTAGCCTTGCCTCTACTAAAATTGCTTTGGCTCTCATGCGACAACTTTCGCGCGATTTTGAGATTCTCATGTTCATAAAAGGAGCTGCCCAAGCTTGAAGTCGAGCCAATCGACGAGGTTTCCTGCTTCATCAAGCCATTGTATCTCGGCTTTGATACCCATCATCAACATTATTTGAAGCTCCCTCTGAACCTCGACGACCTCATGGTCATCTGTGACGTCCAACAATTTTTCTAGAATCCCGACGGCGACTTTACGATCGCGTGTAGAAAGGAATGAAACTGGCTCACGGCATTCGGTAGATGAGATTGACGTTTTCGAGCTACTACTCTCCTCGGATGACTGGCTGTTTGGTAGTTGCTGGCTGATTGAAGAGTGCCTTATCGGGCTGTTGAGATAACTCTCATATTCGAAAAGATCTTGTGACTTGATTCCCAGCCAGCATATACCTGGAGCCGTAACATCAGTTTTTTGAACTGCAGTGCCAGATCTGAAACGATAGCAGCGGAAAATATTAAGCCCATCGGGGTCATAGTCGACCAGGACGAATACTGGTATCTGCGGACAATTGAAACGGATGAGCTGAAGAAATGAGCATGTGAGTATGTCCGGGTATCCTTTGGCCTATGGCTTTGATGTCAGCTACTATGTAAGAAGTGCTCATTTAATATAACTTGCTGTTATTATGACACCTGGACCAACACGAGACGTTTGCCAAAACGATGAAGATGCCAAAGAGCGAAATATCGCCTTAAAAAGCAGTTAGCAGATCAACAGATATGAAGGCGCAGAAAAATTGCACAAACGTCTTTCTCGACAACGAGGATCCACCGTGTGCCTTCGCAGCTTATGGTCGCAATTGATCCAGTCATCGGTAACGTAATTCCCTAGTTAAGCATAAGAATACAGCAGCAGACGATGTAAGCGAGCTTACAAACCGCATCACCTATGGCCGGACCAATCACTCTATCATCCTGGAGACGAATGCTGAGTGATCCTGAGAAGACTCCCTTTGAGGATGCGACCTAGATTTGTTAAATGAGTGCTCAAATGAGCAGTCAGTCACTCCGTCACTTCACATACAATATTTAGCTCATCACGGTGGATGCCAAGTGCGAGGGCAAGGCTGTCTACAAGCTTATCCACCGTCCTCTGGCTGCCAAATAATTCTTGGTGCTGATAGAAGATGTGGCTGTTTCACGGCGAGACCATGTCAGAATCTAACAGCAACAAATACACACATAAAATCGATTGTACTAACCGCTTGGTTAATACTATCCCCGAAACTAGAGCGTCGTGGGCGAGCTGCAAGATGAGAAGTATCCGAGCTTGGAATCACAAAATGAGACGCTGAACACAAGATTTACTCGCTTGAGTATATTGCGTACCGAATTTTGTGGCCTCCTGCGTATTCTTTCCTGGGAATTGGATCTTTTGCGTAATTTGACCTTCACCATCTGTAGCTAAGTCGATGCTGAGCTCCTATTCTTCGGCCAGACAGTCAAGGATAGACTCCAAGATGGACTCAATTCGCGATATGACGGCTCCAGCCGATGTCGTACTTGCGGGCTGAGTGACAATCTGCTCTCCATCTCGGGGTATGACGTCCATTATCGTCCCGTCACTCGATATTCGCATGTGATGATCGCAGTCCCGGACTCTTGAACAGTCCGTGGATTGGAGTCGTGCAGAACAGCTGAGAGTGGCTGGCGATTGGTGGTTTGGATGTGAGATCGAACCCGAGCAGTGGACGGTTGCCGCATACGAATACGAGGGCAGCCGCAGCGCACCATGGCTGCATTAGCGGTCAATCTCGCAGCTTTTAGCGCACAATCGCCGCTAAGGTTGGAACTGCGCGCCCCAAATAGGGACCAATGGATGTCACCGTCAGGCACAGGTACTTCTAAGCAGTGAGGAATTGCCCAAAGTGGGAAATGTGGTGCAGAGTCTTGGACTGCGCTAAACGTGACCCCTTCGCTCCATTTGCATCTGCCTTTGCACTTTCTCTCTCCCTATATATCGTGACGGCGGCTTCCAATTCCCAAGCTCTAGTCAATTGGCCATTCGCCACAGCAGAGTCTCAGCAGAGTCTTTTCTATCAAAATGGTTGTCGCCACGGGTCGAGATATCGGCAGCGTCAAGTCCCGCAAGCGAGCCTCGGACGACACCACGGACAGCTTTCCCAAGCGACCCAAAGTTGGTGGCAAGACAGACCTCACGAGATGGCGACTGAAGGATGACGAGAGTCGCCATACGTGGCACTATCTCGAGGACGACAAGGCAGCGGAAGAGTGGCCGCAGAGCTATGCTGAAAAATGGTACCTGAATCTGCCCATGGTACGTCTCTCAGCAGCTTCCAAATAACCAGCAATTGCAAGACTGATAGTGTGGTCGCATGTAGGATCTCCCCGCTCTGCCAAATGCCACGACACCACTCGAATCCGCCGAGAATGGCCTCACCTTCTTCGAAAAGCTACAATTGCCTTCTGGCCACTGGGGCTGCGAGTACGGTGGCCCCATGTTTCTTCTGCCGGGCGTTGTCGTTACCTGGTATGTAACGAAGACGCCGATCCCCGACGCATACGCGACCGAGATAAAGAACTACCTTACCGCACGAGCGCATCCCACAGATGGCGGCTGGGGACTGCACATTGAAGGAGAAAGCACAGCCTTCGGTACTGCTCTAAACTATACCACTCTTCGTCTCGTTGGCGTGGATCCTGAGGAGCCCGTCATGGTAAAGGCCAGAGCTACTCTGCATAAGCTGGGCGGCGCAGTGAATGCCCCTCACTGGGGTAAATTCTGGCTGGCAGTCCTGGGAGTAGTGGACTGGGATATTGTGAATCCTGTGCCTCCTGAGATCTGGCTGCTACCAGACTGGGTCCCAATTGCTCCGTGGCGATGGTGGATTCATATCCGACAGGTGTTTTTGCCCATGGGATACATCTATTCCAAGAAATGGAGCTGTGAAGAGACGGATGAAATTCGAGGGCTGAAGCAGGAGCTATTCGTTACGCCCCACGCAGAGATTAACTGGGCAAGCCACCGAAATAGCATTGCGCCTATTGACAATTACAACCCAAAGTCATGGCTTCTCAACACAGTCAACTGGGTCTTAGTCAATGTTTACAATCCATACCTCCGCTTCAATTTTATCAAAGAAAGAGGAGAGCAATGGGCAAGTGAGCTTGTTGACATGGAAGATGCAAACACAGACTACGCAGGCTTAGCACCGGTCAATTCGCCGATGAATATGCTTGTATGCTACATCCGGGATGGCCCCGACGCATTCAGTGTACGGAGGCACAGAGAGCGGCTGGAGGAGTTCTTGTGGGTCAAAGATGAAGGAATGCTGTGCAACGGCACAAACGGCGTCCAGTGCTGGGATACTGCTTTTGCCATCCTGGCTGTGGTCGAGTCAGGGCTTCACGACAAAGAGCGCTGGCGACCTATGTTGTTGAAGGCGCTTCAATATCTGGAGAGTCAGCAAATCAGAGAGAACTGCAAAGACCAAGAAAAATGCTACCGACAACAACGGAAGGGCGGCTGGCCTTTTAGCAACAAAGACCAGGGATATGGTGTCAGTGACTGTATTTCGGAAGCACTCAAGGCCGTCATTTTACTCCAGAAAACGGAAGGCTACCCGCAGCTCCTCGAAGACCAGCGAATTTTCGATGCCGTCGACACGCTATTGCTGTATCAGAATGACAATGGCGCCGTCTCATCATACGAGCAGCGAAGAGGAAGCGAGCATCTAGAGTTGCTCAACGCGGCAGAGGTATTTGGTAGAATTATGGTTGAATACGACTATCCCGAATGCACAACGGCATGCGTCACAGTCCTGTCTTTATTCCGCAAGCACTGGCCCGAATACCGAACTGCTGAAATCAATCTGTTCATCAAGAGAGCTACCAACTGGATCAAGGGCCACCAAAGGCCTGATGGCAGTTGGTATGGAAGCTGGGGAATTTGCTTTACTTATGCCGGAATGTTTGCGCTCCAAAGTATGGCTGCGATTGGAGAAAAATACTCCAACAGCCAAATTGCCAGGCGAGGCTGCGATTTCCTCATTTCAAAACAGCGCGAAGATGGCGGATGGTCTGAGAGTTACCAGGTAAGAAAGTTCTCCCCTTGTGAGAGCGTAGAGCTGTAGTTTGATTGAAACATTTCGCTAATTTAACACCTTTAGGCTTCTGAAACTATGACGTATATTGAGCATGAATCAGGATCCCTTGTCGTGCAGACTGCATGGGCCCTGATCGCCCTACTCGAGGCAGACTACCCTGATATGGAGCGAATCAAGAAGGGCATCAAGCTCATCACCGACAGACAGCAGGCGAATGGCGAGTGGCTCCAGGAGAACATTGAAGGTGTCTTTAACAAATCTTGCATGATTTCATACCCGAACTACAAGTACACATTTACGATCAAGGCGCTGGGGTTGTTTGCTAAAAAGTATCCAAATGAGAAGCTATAATTGGGAAACAGCTGGCTTTGGATGTACGAAGTTACGACAAAAGTTTGCTGGCAATGAGGTAGAGAAAAGCCATGATTTAACTTGGGCGATTGGTCTTAATAACAAGTCAAATGACGAAAGTTTCCTTTGCAGACTATCTTAGCATAGCATAGCGGCCCGAGGAAATCATGATAAGAGGTGTAAAAATCACGTAATGTAATATATGAAGAAACCCATGGATGATTGTTAAAGATGAAATAAAATAAATTGCAACAAATGAAACGTGCTATATGTCTATCTATGTTCATGAGAGGTGTAATTCTATCTCCCATTGATTGCCTGGTCATTATCCATCTCGTTCCATCATCAGCGCTCAAAAACAAACACACGCCCTCAACTCCGTATACAGTATGTCACCGTATGTGTGACAACAAAGTGAGTAACAAAATAACAAAGAAGATAGAAGAAAAAAAGTAAAAGGAATAAAAATAATAAAAAACAAAGAGCAATTACGAGTATTGTGTTGTTACACGCATAAACAGACCGGTAGGCGGCCAAATAACACTAGGAGTGTTCATCGGGTATCATCAACGCTTTTCATCCACTTCAAACATTGCCAATCGGCGACCAATCTCATATCTCACGCCAACCATGGCCTTGAGGCAAAACGACGCCTTTGACCGCAGCCGGTTCAGTTGATTGTTCGCTAGGCTCCAGCTCGCCCTTCATCTGCTCCTCGCTTTGTTCAATCTTCTCAGTCGTCGATTTGCCGCTCTCTTTCTCCTCTGTCTCTCCCATGCCAATGGTGTCGATCCATTTCCAGCTTTCAACAATGTTGTCCCCGCTTCTGTCGAAAATGGCCTTGTCGTCGTTCAGTCCATCAGCGACCACATCCGAGCTTGCGTCCTTCTTTGCCAGATCCAGCTTGTCCATATGAGCACCATCGACAAGGTCTCCAATCCAGGTCCGTGCTACAGGAATGTTGTTTGTTCGGAGAAATTGAAGCTGTGCCCGCAAGTTCAACCGCAGAGCACGCTCTGGTTCGACAGCATTGAACACCTTTTTGGTCAAGAGGGGAAACAGAATGCCAAAGTCAGATTGACTCAGATGAGCTGAGTTGACAACGTAGAAGAAATTGGGCTCGGAGAGTTTGTTGCCGCTGGGTCTCTCAAAGATCTCTGGGGTCACAACCTTGGCGGTTGGATCGGGCGACAGCAATCGAGCCGCAACATTGAGATGCTCGGACCATTTGAAGAAAGCATCGGATTCAACGGCCAAAAGAGCAGTGCCACCAGGTGCCGAGGGAACATCAGCGTATAACGGAAGCGGCAGATTGAATAGAGCACTGGAATTGGGAGCAAGCAAGGGCATGCACCACATATCCAGGAGCATAGTAACGCTCTTCTCCGTCACCTGCTTCCGCAGGTTGCTGGCCTCTGCTGGAGTAAATAGCGGCGCCTCCATGTTAGCTACTTCTGGAACAGTAGCATAATAGGTGCTTTTAAGAAGTTGGTACATGGTAGTGGACCCAAAGCTGTGGCCGGCAAAGATGATGCTGCCAGGGTCATTAACATGCAGGCGGCCAACAAACTGGCTCAAGCTCGGGGTAGTGAGATTGAGGTTGGAAAACTCCCGGCCGGCGTCCATGGCCAAGATAGCCTCGTGTATCAGGCCCATCTCCCACAGTCTGATCCTCAATTGTGCTTCTCTGGCATCGTATACTTCTGGCGAAACTTCGTGAGAGATTCGGTTATATGGGATCACCTTTCGGGCAAGGCGACCGTGCTGGCCAGGAATGCGAACATATGTGGTGACGGAGCTTCCATCTCGATGCTCAGGGCAGATGACAACAACTCCATGGGAGGCAAGCGATCCAGCAATGTAGGAATACGAGTTTCGGCTGCCTCCAAGGCCATGCGAAAAGATCATGGTTGGCCATCGCTTGTTTTCGGTCTCGGGGGATGCCAATTTAGCATTTTTATGGGCAGGTATGGAGGTATAATGGAGATGCCGAGGGAGGAATCTATCATAGCAATCATGTCAGTATGGCTTTGGCGTTGGGGGAAAAAAATGGGTAGTGACATACGAGAGGAGCTCAGCCAGCGTGTGTCCAACCCCCATAAACTTGGTGTAAGCTGAAACATAGTGTCTTTGCGGCGCAGGCAACCAACTGATCAGCTTCTCATTCGACTCTTCCACAGCTGGATAAAAGACTCGAAACAGGACTGTTGGAATATCGCTGGCATTCTCGGGTCGAGGAGCTGGTGAAGGAAGATCGGCGACTGGAATCTCGACGTCGAGCGTGCCGACTTTGAACGGTCCGGTATACTCGGGGAAAGCTGGCACGGGATTTAATTTGGAGAGATAGGCGGAGAGCCTGGAGGTCGCCGTGGGCTCTGAGCTTCCAATCATGGTGGCGGTTGATTGATCGAGTTGGAAGTTTGCTTGGATGAAGTGGCGATGACCTAATCGATCGAGTGGAAGAAGCTTCGAGATAAGCGAGACGAGTGCTGTCGAGGTGGACGCAGAAAATGAAGAGAAGGAGGGAGAGAAGAGTAAATAAAACAAGAAAAACACAGACAGAAATCTAGGCCCGAGATACGAGAATTGTAACACGAATTTTAGGGGATGGAATATTAAAAAGTCTAATTAGGGGGAGGAATTGAAATGAGAAAGTGAATTGGTTGTAGAAAAGGAAGGCTAATAATGTGTGATACGCCAAGGTTTCGAGGCTCAGCATGTTTACAGAGTGACGCAAGCCCCTTTCCTCGCTAGCAAATAGAGATCAAGATCGCCCATTACATCAGCATCACAAGCAAGAAAACATGGTCGTAGGGCGGTATAGCTTCTAATAATGGGTCTTTGGCCTTGAAGATGGCAGCCAATGCCGTCGATGGTTCTGGGTCCAGCTACAGAATTCGGGATACCGTCACGCGACTCATGATTTTCCTCTCTTCGTTTTTATTTACGTAGCACAGTATCAGTATGGCGGTAAAGATGCATATGGCTCCATTCCTACTGTAGCACGGGAGAGAAAAAAAAAGTGGTGAAGGCAAAAATGGGTGGAAAACAGATGCTAAGCTGACTTGGCGTGGAGCTGGTGTTAGAGACAGCTCGAGGCTAAACCCATTCGGCTACCGAGGCATTGTCTGAGATGAGAGACCTTGTGTCTTGTTGCTGGATTGGGACAGCAGAATGGCGGACATGCCGTGATCTGTGGAGAAGAATAGAAAAAGGATTTCTAGGCTTGAAAAAAAGAAGGAGAAGATACTTTGGTGATGGAGAAAATGCCCTACTATCACATGCTTTTCGTTGCTGTCTGAAGAATATGGTCATTAGCTGATCGAACGTGTAAGTGAAGAGCTAAGAGTCGAGAGCTGATTGGTCGTGTCCAATGCTGTACAGAGTTTGTGATAAAGCATATGCAGAAGCAAATACGAGCTGCAGAACGACGTTACTCGGATTTTGCAGCTGGACTCGGCATGCTGCATAACAAGATTCATCCAATGGCGGCGTTTTGAAGCAAAGAAAATGCTGAAGATGAGCTATCCAATCAATGATTCGGATTGACGTAGTGGACGTTTATCCTTAGTCAGCGGATAGACCCCGCCTAAAAGAGTATCATTCTGTAAATGGAAATGGAATTGTTCATAAATGGAAACTCAGCTGGTAAAACCTTGACATAGAGTAATATGTATCTTAGTGATACTCGTATAGTGGAAAATTATACTATAAGCTTAATATCATGGCGATGATTGTTAAAATTCTATGGTTATCAACTATCTGCCTAGCTTGTGCCTCCATCTTTACCTAATCCGCTGCACCTACACCGTGACTAGCCGCTGCTGTCCCGTTTACCTAGTACGCAACGTAGATGGCGCCCTTCTTATTCGACATCAATAGGTGACAGGTACGAGAGATTTGCTTGTTTAGTGCTAATATTCGTTGGAGTGTGCTTTGGAAAGAATAATACTTCGATATATCTGGGATTCGTCGGCCAATTCTCTTCTGGATGTCTAAACTACTAATGATTCACATATAATCTCCCAAAGCAAGTATACATGCATTTACTTCTCGGTTTGAGGTTATTACACTGCAGCTGAGTATGAAACTGCAATGGCCAATACTCAGAAATAGTCTCCTTTTTTGTATGCAACAAATTGTCATTATCACCAGAGCTGCAATCGTATTCCTCCCCAGCTAGCCAAACACCTCCTCCTTCACTATTGCTCTGTAACTTAACATCATGACTGGGCTGCGTAAATTGACTTCAAAAGTGGCGCTTCACAGCGCTGTCGAATCATCACCGTCGCGAGTCACTCGTCATATGCGTTGCCATATTGATAGGCTATCAATGATGGGTATCCAACTTGTCGGCCTTTATCTCCGGATCATACGTGTACCAGTGAAATTCGCTTCACTCACTTGCATGCATCATTGAAGACACTGCAGCGAATCGAGCTCAGGGCTACCTTGTTAGCTCCTGCATCTATGGGGCGAATCGCGTTGAATGTGTCCGTGATGAGCTTAGCATTGGATCGCCTCAAGAAGTCCGATCCCCCGCTAACTCCGCCTCGCTCTATAATGACAGCAGCATGGTGGGGTAATAGCTTGATATAGCACTGTTGTCGACATTGTTCTACGTATCAAATATTTGCTGTACGCTACGTTAGTCTTGGCTTATTCTATATTAGCTGTTGGAGCTATATAGCTTGGCCCTTTGTCCTCTATTCCATTGTTTGGTATCTCCTTCTCTCTTACCTTTAATCCCACTTACATCTTGCATAAAAAATGGCTACCACCAATCAATCAGCCCAGACTCTCAAGGCACTTCATACGCCCGGGTCTCCTCTAGTTCTCTCTAACATCTGGGATGTCTCTTCACTAAATGCCATCGTTTCCCTCAACTCAGAATCTTCCAAGCCTGTCAAAGCACTAGCCACAGCATCATGGGCTATTGCTGCTGCACTCGGCGTTAAAGATGAAGAGCTCACTATGGTGCAAAACCTTGAAGCCATTTCCAAAATCGCTCCCCTCGCTGAGGAAGCAGGCCTCCCTCTTTCAGTAGATCTTCAGGATGGATACGGCGACCTCATTACAGCAGTGGTCACTGCAGCTGTCGAATATGGAGCTGCCGGTGCCAATATCGAAGATGGCATTCCTTCTTCCGGGCTGAACAAGGGCATCTCAGGCTCTTTATATAAACTCGAAGATCAAGTTGTGCGGCTCAAGCGTGCTCTCGATGCCGCTAAAGAGGCGGGCGCTCCGGATTTTGTCCTCAACGCTAGATGCGACGCCTTTCTCCTCGCACCCTCTCCTGAATTGACATACGAAGTTAGACTCGCAGAGGCCATTAAGCGTGGTAAGGCATACCTGGAGGCCGGTGCAACTACAATCTTCTACTTGGGTGGCCATGGACAAGGCATAACGAGCGAAACTGTCAAGACGTTGGTCAAAGAATTGGACGGCAAAGTCGCAGTTGGATTGTCTGGAGCGCCTGGTGCCCTTACTACAGATGATCTCGCCAAAATTGGCGTGGCGAGAGTCAGTGTAGGGCCTGGTCTTTATATCGCAGCCCTCGATGCTGTGAAAACGATTGCATCGCGAATGTTCTCTGGAGGTGGGCTGGTTTAAGTGCTTTATAGGAGATGATGGTTAGCTAGAATCTGCATGTTCAGAAGAAATCTTATGTAGAAAGTACTATAGCATGGAAGCGATGAAGCCAACGAATAGAAATTTTACGCGCGGCAAGGTTTCTACCATGAAATCCCTATATATAACTTCATAATGGTTGATAGTTGACTCTTATGATTCCAGTATTCGTAAGTACAAGGTACGGAGCTCGGTGCAAAGATACATAAGAGCTTAATCCATTGCACATTAAGCGCACAGACAATACAATATACAACTTTCACAAGGTCCCATCGTCGAGTGGAGGGAATTAGAGGCGCAGCATTCGGCTTTAGAGTTTTGCAAAACAAATTGCTGCTATCCAGGCTACGTACACATTCTCCCAACAATATTCTGAAGAGAGATTCAGCCAGTCTCAACATTTCAACACAATACCGTAGTATTCAATCTTAGCATCAATGTATTGCACAGCCCAGCAGTTCATTCGGTTCTTCTATGGGTAGATGTGTATTATGTTGCGCCTGCTTATGGGCACATGTATGTGTCTTGGATTAGTGGAGGCATTGGGACACAGGATTTAGCTTTCGGAGTTTTATAAAAGAAGCTGGTCCTAGCCAAGCTATACACTCGCCTTCTCAACTTTATTTTGAGGGGTTGAATGCGATCTCGTAGCTTGATACCATATCGTTATATATGCCTACTTTTCCCCACAAGACTTTTCTTCTCACATTATCTCTTGCACGCATCACTTTGTCCTACTTCATCAAAAGTAGCGTTAGATATATAAACATGGGAATCATGTTTCTCGTCTTAGCATCAACTCTCTTCCTTCTCGTGACAGTGGATGCGGCAAAGCCCTGGCCGAAGGAAAAGCCAGGTCACGTTCATGTTGAAGACTATCCGATGCTCGATATCGTCAAAAAAACCACCATCGATCCATATCTTTATCTGAACAAGCCGGAAGTTGGATCTCCGAGACATTTCCAATGTCTTCCTGTATGATTCGCTTCCTTATATCCCTATACTATCTCTTTTTCATGATTATATGATGGAAACTAATAGCCCTCTCTAGGTTGGAGAAGGCGATGTGGAGTTCATGGGCTGCTCCTATGCCAATTCCCACTGGCAGAAATTGGTAAATGGAGACGGCAACCTCGTCATCAAGGGCAGTCATTGCAAATCCATCACAAATAGATGCTGCCAAAGCACCATCTGTGCGCCCAGGCAGGTTGATGTTATCTTGGCACTCGAGCAGGTAATAGAACTCGTATGGTTTACGTTATCCGACAAATGCCTCGAACGCTCTATTGGGGCAATTTACGTGGAAGATGGTTGGGATTACATGGCCATGACATCAAGACCCCCAAGCTGCATTCAAAAGGGGTATCGGCCAGATTCGCATCGTCGCAGCCTGATGAATGAATCATATTGGGAAAGTTGAAACGGTGTCTTGAGAGGAATGGGTTTGATAGATGCATGATTCAAGTTTATTTGGGGAATTTTTATTCAACACCCTAGCCTCGCTCCCCAGCACCCTCGTTGTAACTTAGTGACCCTCAGTTCACTTGTATATCTACATTTAAGCAATATACAATATTTAAAAAAGAGTGAAGGCAGTAGAAATAGTAGAGATAGTAGTTTAGATTTCACGACTTTGGCTACGGCTGGGGTGCTGAACAGCAAAACTATTCTTAAAACTGCCCAAACTTCATAAAACAGATAAAAGGAAAAGGGTTACAGAATGTGCATTGAAAATATCTTCTGAGAAATGGAACCATTTATCTGTAGTCAAATGTTTGCACTATCAACTTCAAGACATGCGCCAGACTGCTTCCCTCTAGCTGCCAGCTCTTGAATGCCGGCTTTATCAACTTTTAATACAGTCCAATCCTTCATTCGTTTCGCTCCTAGTTTTTCATAGAAGCTCAGCGCTTTCTCATTGTTCAACAGGCAGACCCAATCCATTTTGACACAGCCTGCTGCTTCCGCTGCAGATGCCATCGTGTCAATCAGTATCTGGGCATATCCATGGCGCCGGAATTCTGGCACAACATATAACTCTTCCAAACACACACCGGGGCCCGCCGTCCAAGTCGAATAATTATGGTAATAAATCAGCAACCCGGCAGGCTGTTGGTCCGGAGAAAAGATGAGCAGCGCCCACGCAAACCGAGCGGCTGTTTGTGTCACTGAATCTGAAGGGGGCCCAAAGTGCAGCGTCTTGGCGAGCCTGTCCTCGGTTGCGGCTATCTTAGTCCCGGGAGCTTGCTCTTCTGCTGCAGACAGGATGAACTTCAAGATAAGGGAAACATCTAGAATCATTAGCCCTGGAAGCTTTACTGTGCCAACGATGTTCAACTAGGTACCTTCGAGACGAGCGTACCGGACTGATGGGGAAAGAGACATTGTAATAAGTAGCCTTTTCAATGAGAAACTCTGTTAAACAAAATCATTTGAGAATAATGCTAGTAACATATACATGTACCGACAATTAATAGATGGGTAGGGGGAGTTTCTACCAGTTTGGGGTGCATTATTGTCAAGTACGCCCTGCCATTGACGAGATAGCATCTGCAGTGTGGAGACTTGGTCAACCCGCCGAGCAGTGTTTGAGTATAACCGATGAGGAGAGCAATCGGCCTAGCTACTGCTGGCCTAGCACACATCTTTACTTTACTTATGCTATGCTTAGCAAGTGCCGATGAACCGCCACATCAATATGCGAGGCGGACATGACGACCTAACTCTATTTGTATACCAGGTTGTGTAAAGATCCAGCGATCACAGCGCACCTACGGATTAACAAATAGGAATGTATCATGCTGTGGTGCTAGTTGGGCTTATTCTGTATGTACTCGGCGTTGGTCCAAAATGCATAGCGCTGCTTTTATTGCTTGCTATTGACATCAACCCATGCTCATTCTATCGCGGGCTATCCACTAATACACGTATATAAGACCTTAACACTACCTGTGATACGATCACTCTGAGAAAGGCAGCCCACTATGCGGCCCTCTGACTTGCGCCGGCTATAGGCTGCACCCACTCTATCCTGGAGCGCGTAAAAATCTCTGCATCAAATACCGCAGACGAAATAATCTTGTCGCTATCATCCAAGGTCCCAGCCTTGAGCACTTTATTGGTGCCAGAGTTGGGAGACTCACGCCACATCATACTCCCGCAGTCACTGCAGATATAGCTGGCGATAGTGTTCCCTGAATCAGCGACTTTGCTGAATACCTTTGGCGTGCCAGCAGTGACCCGGAATGCTGCCTCGGGGACAAGAAAATTGACACTGTAGCTGCTGCCACTGATTTTGCGGCAATCATTACAGTGGCAGAGAACCTGCGGTAGAATCCAAAGCAACATCAGTTTAGCTATCTCCATGGTTCTGGCTAGCTATAAGAGAAAATAAAAAAAAATCCTACTGACTTTTGCTACCGGCTCTGCGTCGTACATGTAGCGAATCTTGCCGCAAAGGCAGCCGCCACTATAGGTGGACATTTTTCTAACTGGGAGTAGGGACGTGGGCTGCTTAATGAGTCAGTTGGGTTCGTGAAGCGAAGCTGAGCGATTTAATGGAAAGATACGTATGCAATATCGATGTTTCTTGTGACTTTCGGCAAAACCCCTCTTGTAAATAGACCTACAAATATGTAAAGACGGTAGTGTACGTAGTTTTGTATGTGCTGAGGAAACTCTGGAACTACATATATATGTAAAAAACGGGTCTTAGAAGCCAATAGAAGTAAACTGATCTGCGGCTAGGTTACGGATATAACTAAATAGTCTTCTCTCCCCCTCTCCTTGTACTTGCGGGGTCAAATATACTAGTAGCAATGGCGATCTTAACTGGCCAACGTAGCGGAAATATTCCGTACCTCCCAGCTTGTGAAACGTGAAGTTCTGCGAGATATTTGGGAGAACTGCATGGTAGGTTCGAGCCTAGGATTATATACTAGGGAGCTACCATAAAGATAGCATGAACGCGCTGGCACATTATCAGATAATAGAGTCCTCTACTTAGCGGTAGAATAGGAAGGGCATGGAAAATTATACCTCGAAGTATCTCAAACAATGCGATTTCGTGTATAGTAAAATTATTGTTGTAAAGTATCAAGATGAAATTGCACAGCTATTGAGTACTTATACTAAAAAGCAGTAATCGAAATCTCCTCTCATAAAGTCTTCAAAGTACAAACAAAGCAACGTTCATTGTCTCATTTACCTAAACTTCAATCCACCATCAAATTTATTGTAGCTCTAGAACGTACTGAAGCTTTCCCAAGGCCTCAAATAAATCATTGTCGTGATGCTTTCTCGCCACTATTTGCAAACCGATAGGGGCGCCTTCAAAGTCACCCTCTTCCCACATCTTTCGCACATGCCTATCCTGCTCATTGAGTGGCGGGGGAGTATCAGCTGCATAACCCTCAGCTCCTTTTGCTCTAGCTTTGATAGGCGTAGGGAAAACAACGCCGGGACAATCGACGTAATTCCAGAAACAGGTGTAGTTCCAATAGAATCCCGTTTCGTGCTCACTTGCCGGACCAACAGAGGCGGGACAGATAATGAAGTCAACGTCCTGAGACTCCCAGTGGCAGGCAAAATCACACCTAAAATTATCGCGGGCTACATGTTGTTGCAGAATCTCCGTTGGATTGAGCTCTAACCCATTAGTATCTTTCAACTCCCATTCAGTCAAAGGGAGCATTGGTTCGCCCGAGGAAGCTAGAACCTCTCTTACGCCTTTGCCGCCATCTGGCCAAAACGCAAGATGTATGTTCTTAAGAGCTGTAGCTACTTCGTATGGCTCGAAGGATTTGACAGAAAAAGCTTTCGATGCTTTTAATTTCTCCACTGCCCAATTCAAAGCTCGGGTGACTGGCGGTTGTGGAATAATAAGACCATCATTCATCATGATACCAATCTTCAGCGGTGAAGGCTTTGGGGCTGTGTGAAGGCCCGTCCACGGGATTGGAACGAGCCTTGGATCTAATAAATGTGGCTTGGATGCTAGGACAACTGACGTAAGGAGATCCAAGTCTCTCAAAGTAGTGCACATTGGGCCAATTGAAGCCAGAATAGTAAGCTCCGCTAACGCTCCCATTGGCAGGACATCCTTCCTTGGAAGAGTATATGAAGTTGGTTTGAAGCCATAGATGCCGCAAAAACTAGAAGGGACTCGAATGCTTCCACCAATATCAGTCCCAAGGCCAAGAATGGATCCCCGCATGGCTAATAAAGCACCCTCTCCTCCAGTAGACCCTCCTGATGATAAACCGGTATTATGAGGATTCAACGTGCGCCCATAGAAGGAAGTGCTCTCAATATGCATTATTGCTTGGGGTTGATTGGTCTTGCAATAGAAAACAGCTCCAGCAGCCCGCAATATCGATACTAACTGGCAATCTTCCTTGTCTTTGAATCTCGCCACGCTGAAGCCAAGGCCTGACCAATGTCCAGCCACAGGAAAGAGGTCTTTGACGCTGATGGGAACTCCATGGAGGGGCCCAACTGTCTTTCCTGTAGATTGCAAGTATTCATCCAAGTACTTGGCTCGCTCAATAGCCTCGTCCATGAACCATTCCGTAAGACAAGAGGTCAGCTGATGCGCTATAATCGCCCTCTTGGCGAATGCTGTGACAACTGCCACTGAGGTCAGTTTTCTTTCTCTGATGAGTGCTGCCAGAGCAGTGGCGTCGTAATTCTCAGTGATGTCAATTTCTTCAGCGGATAAAAGACCACATTGTCGAGGAATGCCTGTGACATTCCTAGGGGCATTATTTATCAGATCCGGAGAAAGTCGAAGCTCAGCCGGTACCTTGGTAGCAAACTCTTCAAGCAAAGCTCTTCGCGATGCTTCGTATTCCGGTGACCCAGTGGGCAATGCCATCACTTGGACAACAGGGAGAGTTTGTAGAGACATGATTTGCGGTTGAAGTCGCTTGAGGAAAATACAAATTTAGGTTGAAATGCTTATACTTGCAGCTAGATTTGTGAAAATAAGCAGCTGTTAATAAGACAGATGCTCATTTCTTTTAATAGCCTTTGGCTTTGACAGTAACTTATAATACCTAGCGCTTACCAGTCTTGATTTCGCTTTATTCAGTTCGGTGAAGAAACTAAGTTCTCTGAATTCGGCTTGCCGAAGAAGTCAATTTCGTTTTCTTCAACCTAGTGACAAAGAATTGTGACTAATGTATAATCATGATCCTTCGCTTTTGGGCGATCTCACCTATCGCGAGCGGGGAACGTTGCATCATCACAAAGGTATCCACGCGTCTTTCCCAGAAACAGTTTTACAACTTACTTAAAAAGAAGACTATATGCCAACGCAAATTTACCTCGGCTGGTTAAACTAGAGGAGAGTGTAAGCTGAGAGTTAGCGGAGCCTCCAGCTTATAACGAAGTTCATACTCTTTACGCCACCGACATGTTGAACCAAATAGTGAAACCAGGATATTTGTGAAATAAAAGAATGGCTAAGAAAGTTGATTGTAGGATACACTGCTGCCGAAAAGGCATCTGCACCAAATTCGAAATCTGCATGTGCGTGTTTGGCTATACATTTACAATGGAGTACTTTTATGGAAGCATAACAAGAAATATGCTGATTCTAACTATAGTAGTTTACTATCACAAATTCATAACTAGCCGTGATATCAGCAGCCAAACTAACTATAGTTTTATATTTGGCCTGATGCTATTATGGATAGGAAAGAGGTTGTAACTGACTTCTTAGCGTGCCGCGTTGCCGCTTTGGCGATTTAGAGCCAACACAAAGGCAACAACTTCACGTCGCTTAAAGTGGAACCCGCGAGATTTAATACTAGCCTCGTTTCTTATTTGATAGTCTAAAAAGGCGCTTACATAGTTTTGTTAGTTAATAAACTTGATATAATAGAAACGCTAATAAAAGGCCTGTGCGGCCAATACGAAATCCTGCACACAGCTTTTAGTCATCAGCACATTTGTCAGTCGATTTTTTTTGTCTAATGGCCATTTGTAATCAAGGCTTTAGTAAGTCTCAGCTTATACCGCATTTCCGGCCAGACGGAACCAACACGTGGAGTAGATAATGCCTCTGTCTAGTGCAGTTATGAAAGAACCTCATATTGGGTAGGTATATATAATCTTGGCAAAAGGAATCTCAATGCTCCGCTAATGGGGGCTTTTAAAGAAACTAAACCCATTTATAAATATACATTTAGCTACTGTGGTTACTTCATTTTTTGATGTTGCTGGACCTCTGACATATGAATTCGGGATAGTGAGCGCTGATATCAACCATAATCTTATATGGATTACGATTTCTAGTAATGAAGTGCGCTTAAAGTCATGCAGAACACAATACTGTAAATGTCTTTCATGCATTTATACTATGTTATAGTATATAAAAAAGATAAAGGTCGTCGCCTGATTGTTTTCTTAAAACAATTTATAGCTGAACATATGGACTGCTTGATTATTTTCATCGTATTGTTTACACAAGTCTCTCTTTACATTTTGGCTGTGGTACATACGTACATATCGGATATCTCTGTGCAGATTCACGTCATTAGTGATTCATATGATGAATCCAACGTTTTGCCATAAACTTACCAGCTTGTCTTTTAGAAACCATGGAATAATAACCCATCTTCCGCTTTTTCTCGCTTGCCGTGGGAAGTGGGCAACCTACTATCCTACCTCTTATAGTAGGTAATATCATTATACGTTCCATTACATGGCCTTTAAAGGTTGTAAATAGCACTCTACATTTATTTTTCATGTCTTAACTATTTATTACCCGCCAAGACCATCTTTGAGGACATTGGCTACCTAAAAGCAGACTTGCCGGGGTAGAAAGTTGTCTCACCCATATGATCAATATCCCCAAGAGAAGTGTCAGCGCCGTTCTTAGTTAGTAGCTCAACAATATCGTCATGTTCCCATGCAGCAGCCAGCTGTAACGCTGTACAGCCTAGGCTAATACCATGCCCAGTATTATTCCTAACAGTAATAGCCCCGATATCAATATTCCTGAAATTAATATCGGCACCTCGATCAAGGAAAAGCTGTACAATATCTTTATCCCTATGACTTACAGCCGCTAACAGGGGAGTACGGCCATGTCTATCCGTGGCATTAACATCTGCACCCTTCTCTAAAAGCAGCTGCAAGATACTAATATCTCTGTTTGAAACAGCATCCAGTAACGCTGTTCGGCCGTTATAATCCCTGGCGTTAACTTCTGCTCCCTTTTCTAAAAGCAGCTGTAAGGCGTTGACATTTCCGTGTATAGCAGCATCTAATAACGCTGTTCGGCCGTTATAATCCCTGGTGTTAACTTCTGCTCCCTTTTCTAAAAGCAGCTGTAAAGCGTTGACATTTCCGTGTATAGCAGCATCTAATAACGCTGTTCGGTCGTTATTATCTTTGGCATGAGCGTTCGCACCTTTATCAAGAAGCAGCTGTAAAATATCCCTATCTTGGCTTGAGACAGCATCCAATAACACCGTCCGGCCGGCAGTATCCTTGATGCTAACATCTGCGCCAGTATCTATCAGCAGCCTCACCATATCCTCATGCTGATTCCAAATAGCTTGAAATAGCACTGTCTGGCCGCCATTGTTTCTGATATTGATATCCGCGCCATTTTCAATAAGTAACCGCACAGTATCATATTGCCCATGTGTATAAGCAACCCATAATGATGTTTCGCCAGTTGTATCTTGAGCGTTGACATCTGCACCTCTCTCTATCAATGATTTCGCAATAGCGTACTGAGCCTTTTCCATGGCGATAAAGAATGCGGGTTGGCCAGCTCTGTCCCTTGGATTAACGTCTGCGCCTCTCTCTAGTAGCAGTTCTGCATTCAAAATGGTTTTTTCGCAAAGCCATAATGAATGCACTTTGACCAGATCGGTCCTTGGCATTAACATTTGCGCCTTTTTCCACCATAAACTTTGTTATTTTGTAGTAGCCCTTCCTGACAGCGATAAGGAACGTGGCTTCTCCAGACTCATGATTCGGGCTAATATCCGCGCCTCTCTCTATTAACAACTCTGCAATGTCATAAAGACTTTTCGTCATAGCTATAAAGAATACAGTTTTGCCAGATTCATCTTTAGCGTTGACATCTGCGCCTTTCTCTATCAGTAGTTTTGCAATAGCAGTATAACCTTTTTCTACGGCTATCAATAATGCTGGTTTATCATCTTGATTCATTATATTAACATCTGCGTCTTGTTCCACGAGATGCTGGATAATAGGCTCATAACCATTTTGAACAGCCCATATGAACGATTCTTGGTCTTTGGAAATAGAGTGGTCCTGAGGGTATTGTAAACGGCGGTTTGCATCGCCTTCACAAGCATTTAGTCCTAGAAGAGCATGAACGGCAGCATCGTATCCATTAAGTAAAGCGGTGAAGATCGGATACCGGTATCGCTCTCCCTTCATGTAACAATGCGTATCATGACGAAGCCGGGTTTGGATTAGAGCTGAGAATCCCCTATCTGCCAAGACATAAAACAGGCTTGCATGTGGTGTATAACGGCGTATTTTGTATATTTCAAAAAGGTTGCTTAAAACAATCCAATCATTAAGATTAAATCCAGCTAAGAAATCGTCCTGGTTTATGCTGCTTGCAGCAATATCGGCATGGTATAGTACATGCTGAGTTGCATATTGGAGAAATGGAGCTTGTTTCAACACTGTTTCCCTGAGCTTTTTCGCATCATCCCTTTCTGTGGGAATGGTATGGCCAGCTGAAATATATTCGGAAGTATTGAACTTTAGATACTTGTAACAGCAATTTTTAAGTCTGTCGTGACTTAAACTTCCCAAGTCGCAGCTGAATTCAGGCCACAGTTCCTGAAAGCCGTTATCTTTAATGAGGAAGTCACGTACTGATTCGTGGATGAATTGAACCGTGTGTTGGCGTGACTTTGTAACTTCTGCAAGCCCCTTTGAGGAGCTGATAACGAATCTGTCCATAATGTCGCTTGAAATCGAAGTTGTGAAACAATCGGTAGCGTCTTCCTCCTCATCAATTAATCCAGTCGAGACAGCGAAATAAAATTCTTCTCGGATCAACGGCCGTTTTGCAAATAACATCCACTGAAGACAGAGTAGCAGATCTTCCATATTTTCATTATCGCGTTTAAGGATATCCTTGAATAAATCACTGAGTCGGTCAGGTATCTCCGCAAGCCGCTTCTTTACTGCGAACATACGGCCTCTTGAAAACTCCTTATTAAGGATATCCACAACTAAAACGACCCACATGAATACCCCAGCTGCCTTTTGGAGAATCTGTGCTTGAACTTCTTTTAGTAGAGGACTAGATTCAACTCTAAGATTTCCCTGGACATATTTCTCCACGTCTTCCCCGTGGCCACTCTGGTCTTCTAGCGTAAGCCTAAGTCCTTGGCGAATAAAGATATAAGGATAATGTCGGCTAGAAAAACAGATTCGGAGTTCCGTCTTATCTTCAACTGCTTGTTGCCCCAAGTCCTCGAAATATTCCACCATGTCACGAATTTGTAGTTCGTCGCATTCATCCAGGGCATCAATAAAGCAAGTAAGGGAACGTTGGCCAAGCATTGAAATCGCTTTTCGAAAAAGTATTTGAATAGTCTCTAAGGAAGGACAGCTGCCAATTCTTATACCAAGATTTGAATCCTCACAAATTTGCTGGAGATCTGGAAACCTTGTTAGAAGTTGAAGTAGTAAGGACCGATACATTCCTGTTGTAGTCTTCTCCAAGACGTCACCGCGCGCATTGAAGAAGAACGAAATCACAGCATCCCTAGGGCCAAGCGCACTTTTCACATGTGTATAAGCAAATTTCATGATTGTTGATTTGCCAGCACCAGGCTTGCCACTAAGCCATAAGAACCTGTGGTGCTCACCAAGCTCTTTTGACATAGCCCAGGCGAGATATTCGGAGCTTTCAAGAAACCATTTACATGTTGTTGTATAGGCTCCTTTAATGTTTGATTGGCGAGAATCAATTTGTTCAAATTTCAAAGAGTCAATAAATTGTTTCCGAACCTTTTGTAAAGACTCTGTATCTATAGGTCTAATGTCAGCGATGGCCCGATACAAGTTTAAAATGAGGGAGCTTGAATTAACCCACCAACCCTACGCTCGACTTCTTGAGCTACCGCCTTCGCTATCCCCTTATTAGTGCTGGTGATCGGTATCGTATCCAGAAACTCTTTGGCATATGCCGCTGCTGTTGCTGCTGCATACTCTTGCCACTGTTTATTCTTGTGAGAATCCGAATAATCGCAAATTCCTCGGATTGTTAAATATGGAAAATTCATCAAGCCCGCTGCCTCCATTTCAAAACATGCAACTTGAAGCTCCTGAGCAATCCTATCTCTTGTAGCGCCGTGTTTCATGACTTGATTGCTAGAGGCAATAGCCTCGTAGTGGATTTTCGGATGGGCGTTTGGCCTTGGGAGTCGATATACCAGCATGGACGCATCGCACTCGTCGCAGCTAGTTGCAGCAGGATTGTGATCGTAATCGGCATGAAAGAGCCGATCTTGTGCATTTGGATGAGCGTACCCAGTCATCATGGGGTATTTGTTGTGCATCTCTCGAAGAATGGCTGGCACCCTCGTGGCTGTTGATTCGTGAATCGCGCGAAGTTTTGCGATATGAGTTAATAAATTCGATGGGGGGACTCTGAAAAAACTCGTCCGCTCAAGTTGGCCATCACCCACAATTTTGCCATGATCATATTGCATCACCCGGCTGCCGACCACGATATCACCGAGTCGAAGATCTAATTTGCCTGGTGCACCACCTCCGATTCCTACCATCAAATGTATCTCAATCGACGGAAAGCTCCTTTCTATGTTGCTCGCAACGGTAGCAGCATTGTTTAACCCGTAATAACCACTGGGCAAGCATGTTATTACGATATTGTGAGGCCCAATGCTACCCAGTGTGTACGTATTAGGGTCGTTTGGAGCCCTGGGCAAGTTGCCATGGATGTGGTCCAACATGGCGTGCGCAGCTGCCATCTCGAGATGCAGTGCACAAACCCAGCTGACCGTGTAGTCTTCGGGTTGGTATCTAGTCGCGTGGATGGTGTTGCTAGTTGCTACTATTTTCTGTCGCTTAGCAGAGCTAGGTGATTCATCGATTTCATCATCATTCCGTAGTCGCGTGCGGTTAGCCATTGCAATGATTGTCTTGTCGTGTTCGCACTGCGTTGAACTGGGCAAGGACGACATCTTGGTGATCTTGCTCGAATAGGGCAGTAAGGCGAAACATTGACAGTCTTCTCAAAATTGGATATAGAACTAATGAAGTTTCTTTGGTGCATATCATTTGTCGTTGCCTACGAAAGCTTCGCTACTAGCTGTCTGATGAAGATATTAAAAATAAGTGAGGGGAGAGCCCAGACGAGGTGGTTGGACCGCAAGGCAGACACGGCTCGCTCTCGCGGAATTAAAGCGAGGCGAAGCGCGTCACATCGGGTCAAATGACTACTATCTATGGAAAAAGTATCGCGATTTACTCAATTTAAAAGATGCATACATGCATACACTGTGTAAATTCAATTCTAGACTCTTCTTGACTTATTTGACCAATAGCTATCTTTATATCGGACGCTCGACGAAGTTGTAAGAACGCAACAGGAGTCGTTAATTTACATATCGGTAATATTGACAAAAAGCAAAAAAATATTAGCCTCATCTGCTGAAACTAGCATGGATTCATATTAACTAGTAAGCATTTTTCTTGTACCTCCGTACTATAAGAAAATAAAAGGACGTAAGAGGGCTGAGAGAAGAGAGCAAAAGAGAGCGACGAGTAGAAAAAGTAATATAGATAGTAGAGCTACCAGATAGCCACTCTTATACTAAAGTATATGTACTAATATATCACCAATACCACTTGCAGTTGAGCAATTTTCTGTGCCCTTGGTCTGGAATATGCGTTTGAGATGATTACTATCGGCCGTTTATGTTATATACGCAGCTAACTGGCATCGAGACCATTGCCTTCTACTGGGGCGGCCTGGCAACGACCACATCTGCATCGCCTTCAAGGATGAATTCTCCATCTTCGTGCGAAATAACTACTGTTAACCCCTTCTTCAAAACCAAGGTGTGAGAAGATTTTGTCTTAAGCGAAACATTACCATCAAGAACAATTAGAATGGCAAAGCCGCGCCGGCAGTGGCTGTAGTCTCTAACGAGTACTCTTTCCAGGTGAAAATAGCCTCGAGACTGTGCAGCAAAAACACTCTCGCTCGCGTTTGCTTCAGTTACCAGACTCATCACTTCCTCTCTTGTCCGTGACTTTGTCTCAACAGCTGTTAAAGCAGTCTCAAATCCAAGGCCAAGGTGACCCGCTTTCTTTCCATCAATGTCGAACCCGCCCCACTCGCATAAGATAGACATGTCTTCTGGCTCTTGAACTTCAACGATAAAGATGCCCTCACCAATTGCATGGAGGACTCCAGGAGGTACATAGACTGTTTGATGAGGCCTGACGTCGATTTTGTGCATCCGCTCCAAAAGTTCAGCTCCCTTCTCTTCCTGGACAATTCGAAGTAGATCTTTTGGGTGAACCTCTTCGCGAAAGCTAAGCTAGATAGACCCAGGGGTGAGTATATACCACGCTTCAGCTTTTCCGTGCCTCTTCTGAAGATGCTTTGACGCCCAGTCAACGTGAGGATGCGCGTGAATAGGCAAACGCTGCCCAGCATCGAGCAACTTCACAAGCAGCTTCGTATCCGGTCCATACTTGGCCACATGCTCAGGCCCAAGCCACTTTTCGGGTTCAGAAGAGATGGCATCGGCAAGAAATGTGCCGTCGGGCAAACGACTCATTCCAATATTTCCTTTACCGCTACAGCAAGTTGTAGAGGCAATCCAGTCTTCGGGCTCATGGGAGCCGCATGGCGGATTGGAACGAAATGCGGATATGCGTGCGCCTCCGGCGTAGAAGTTATTAGCAGGTTGATTAGCAGGGAGGATTATGGGTGCCATTCTTCTAATTTATAAGGATACAATTGCGTTGAGATCATGCGATGGTTTAACAAAGCCGGTGCTGTGTTTGACGAAGAAGTTCATGGAAGCTAGGAGCGCGTCCAGTAGAGGCATATTTTATATGCGTAGTAGCAAGAGAGTGTGGACTATTCAATTGCTTTATCACTCTATTAGTCAATACTAATGTAAACCAAGAATAGCATGCTGAACTACAGCTGCAGAGACAGTAGGCTCAAGGACAGAGAAGATGGCCCAAACTGTAAAAAGTGGATGCTGAAGATCTTGAACTAGGGTTGTCGTGCATCTATTGATCCGCGTGCAGAGAGAGATTATCGCAAGTCATGGAAAATGAGCCAAAGTCTTTGTCATTCGTGGAGTTTGATGTAATTGGGATGTTTTATGGTATTGATCTTGGCTGACTGTCCTTTCTCCTTTATATTGACGTCTTTTCTTCAAAGAATACATGACAACATATGCAGACATTGGATCTACACAATATATATCTTTAGGCATTTGGGTAATGGTGAGGGGTGTCTGCTGCTCTTCGAGTCCGTCTCAAATCCGCGCTCTAGTGGAATGTAGTAAACCATGGCTAATATCGCCACTCCGCAATGGCACCATTTAGCCGCTGCTCCATCGCTAAAAAGGGAAAACTGAGGTCAGCCTGGCACTTGGAAAGACTTGCAGTCACTAAGCAGATGATTGAAGTGATGAAGCCATGACGAAGCTCAGCTGCGATGAACGTTTAGATGGACAAGAATTTCCATTATTGCTATCACCGGATCAATCCCAACACTCTACTACACTATAAGAATTACCCTTCAATTATTGAGGGACAAAAAAAAGCATGGAGGGCGAATTGGTGAAGACGACGTATCAGACTAGTACCAGACTCTACTGCAGTGACCTGCGCAGGGCGTGGGGCGCTGATTGTAGTACGTCGCCCAATATCCAGTAGTCTACTGTAGGCGATGAAGATATTAGCCATTTTGAGTTGTATTGTACCTGATGGAGTCTACCTCTGCATTATAGAACGGTTTGTGAGGTTGGAACAAGACAGGTCAATACAAATCTTCAAAACAGCTGACCCAAAAGCTCATATCCCTGTTGTCCATCGTCCCAGATACGAAGCACATCATCAGTCCCCTCCAGCCTTACATAGGCAGAACTCTCCCTGTGCATATCCAATACCTCCAGTTTCATCCTGTAAACTGAGCGACAGCACATGTTGTGAGCCGGAAATGCTCTGGATCGCGTTTGTCTGCAGCTGGGCATGTATTCCCAACAGTAGCCAACCGCCCTTGGGCGATATGAAGCAGAAATTCTGGTGTGTGCTTTCCAGCTGACTGGTCGTTTCGCTCCAGGATAAAACACCACTGTGAATCCAACCGGGCCAGATGTGCAACACGTAGAGTACCTATCAATGTTTCTGTATCAACCAGTCCTGTTTGAAGAAAGAGCAGCTACTGATATAAAATTGGGCAGCAGATTCGCCTGCCGTTCTGCTACTCGCCGCACCGCACCGAAAGACTTTGACCGGCTATTCACTGACGTTTAGCATAGGAGACAGCAAGGGATACGTACGTTGATGGTATGATCATTCCTTCTTCTTCTCTTCTTCCTTATGCTCCTTCTTCATGGAGCTTCTTCTTGGGCCACCTCGTCTACCTGGCCGACTGATGGCCCTTCATGCCGTACTCGCGCTGGTCTTTCTGTCAGTTCCCGCCATCTCTTCGTGACGTAAATCCCGCTCAGCCTCATTGCGAATACGCACTCTGCAGCATCAATATCCCCCCTCTTCCTCTCTTCTTCCTTACATTACAATGTCTGTCGAAAAACCTAACACCACGCCGGTTCATCACTAACTTTCAAGAGGTCAAGATGTAATTGTCCTCAAAAACGTCGAGAGCGGTAAAAAGTAAGGTGATGCGCACGCTGATGGTATAAATATTCGCCGCTTTCCTCTTCTCCGTCATACTCTTTTACATGTTTTGAGTACTCGATCCTGAACCAGCCGGCTCATGACACTTAATGCCATGCTTCCGCCTATCTCTTCTCTCCTTCCTCGAGTTGTGCGTGCCCAGCCATGGCCACCACCGGTTCATCAAACTTACCATGCTCGCGTCTGCCTTTCCGTCAGTTCTTGCCATCTGCTCATGACGTACTTTTCGCTTAGCACTCTTCGTTGCGAATGGGTACCTACGTATTCTGTAGCATAAATAAGGTATCCACTCGCTTCCTCTCCTCTTCGTATTCTTTCTCTCTTCTTCCTCATAACAGAAAAGACTTTCAGCCGGCTCATCACTGACGTTCAAGAGGTCGGGATGGGGGTTGACATTGCCAAGGCCCTGCGTGAGGCGACTAACACCTTGGGATGATCAACTGGGCCAGGTAAACCCCGGCGTAATTTTTGATTCCTTTTCTCGTGCCCCTGGTATTACACTTCCTCCAGCTGTTTGCACTTTTCTTTTTCTCTCGTGCCCTGGTATTACACTCCTTCCAGGTGTTGCACCTTTTTTTTTCATTGCATTATGTGGCTTGTCCGTTGATGTGAAGAAGAAAATATGTTGGTCTTGCCTCCTCGTCATCTTCTTTGTCCTCGTCGCTCTCATTTTTCATCGCGTTGACGGTCGCACGATCAGTCAGCCAGTCATTCATCGACTCTCGGGGGCCGAGGCAGTTGTTTGTACCATGTGTCTGCTGTGTGATATGGTCATTGTGTAATGGCCGATTTGGGATGGATCTGGCAAGGGAATTGGGGCGGAATTGGTGGTCTGGAAAGGACGTGAAATGGGAGCATTTTATTGTACATTTAGTCGCTGGCTTATGCGTCAATACGATCCATACATCCATCTGCTGTGCGCAGTGAAATGATCAAGTGTGCATTGCCCCCGCCGCCATGATTGTACAAACTGCTCGCGTATTCTTGTATGCACCTCCAAAACTCTAGATTGCGGCTTGGAACAAGGAGCGGATAAACTTCCAAGAGGCTCAACGCTGGACAGCCAGCTTCATATTCCTACGCCTGTGCGTACCCTGACCACAATGCTCATTAATACTTTGCCTTTTTGGCCCGTCACCGTCACATGGGATACGTTCCGTATCCGTCGGGATCCAAAAATAAACTCAAAGTTTTGGAGCAGAAGCTCTTCGGCTATTGATCTGAATTTTTGCCAACACAGAGTGCAGAGATGAACACTGCCAACAAGTCTTCTTCACATAAACTTTTTATCCACTACTCGCTTATCTCGCAGTCGTCCCACAGTCTTGACTCTAAGTTGACTGGTAGATGGCTCGGCCGCCGTGTGAAGATTGGATGCTGCTCAGCCCAAAAAGCCATGGTTTTCCTTGCATAGATCGAAGGTGGCATTGCTAAACTCTATACATAACACTATGCATGAGCAGTCTTATGAAAGTGGTTCATAAAAGCTAGCAATCGGCTTAATTATGGGTCGGAGAGTGCCTCCTTGAGTATTTCAAGCTTCATCGGTGTCCTATGGTCTCATCTATCCTTCTATAGTCTCATATACCTATGGCGTACTCTGTTCAACACGTTGGGACCAAAAATCTTGGATAAAACCTCATCCGTTTCTAGGCGGATATTCAGCTACACTAGAAATAGATGGGAGTATCTACATGATAAACTAGCCAAGACTTGGCTTGTCTGCATGCGCCGATCACGGCGGGCACTGCTTTTCACTGCCTCATTGTATTACATATTACATCTCATAAAGATATGGCCATACCAGATATGGATTGCTTATCCACCAAAAAAAGACACATATCGCTCGAAAGTAGTGTCCCATTCAGGGGGATCCAAGCGCCACTCAGGTCAAAGCGGCGTCAGCTCAGAAACATGCACAAGGAAAGCAGCTCTCGATCTCTAGAACGGGTGGAATGTTTAGATTTTTTTAAACGGTAATAAATCATTCATGCTATTCTACATGCTATTTTACATGCTATCATACATTCTAGCAATTCACTAGCCCCCACACTCTCGTGATAAGCACACGCAATTAGAGAACTGGCTGAAGCAATCAAACACGACTACAGCACTTTATTTCTCCGAGTTTTGCGCGTGGCTATGCACCTCGCTAATTTCTCCAACCTCATTTTGGTGCTTCTTGTTGGGGGTCCATCGGCTGGACGTGATGGGGTTGACGTGCTGAACGTACATGGTGTCAATCTCCTCGAGAGTTCGGTCCTTGGACTCGATGACGAAGAAGAAGACAATCAGGACGAGGGCAGCACAGCAGCCAGCGAAGATGAGGCCGTAAAAGTAGTCAATGTCATCAGTAATGAATCGAGTGCTAAAATCACGGCTGTTAGTCGGAGTCTTTAAACGATTAAAGGACCAATGGCAACATACAAGAAAGAAATCATAAAGTTCCAGAACCAGTTAGAAGCAGTCGCAATACCCATGCAGACACTTCGGTATCGGATGGGGTACAGCTCGGCGTTGACAGTCCAAACCAATGGTCCCCAGCTGACGGCGAAAGCAGCGATAGCAAGGCAGGAGAATGTAACCAAGGCAGATCCAGCCTTGGGGGTAAGCATGGGGTTCTCGTGGTCTAGGGCAAAGTGGCCGACAAAAGCGTAGACACTGTCATTACGTTAGCAAAATCCCCTAAAATTTGACACTATGAAAGGATGAAGTAGACTTACAGGAAGCACATCATCATCCAGGCCGCACCAGTCATGAGGATAACACGTCGACCGAAGCGGTCAATGATCCACAGACCGATGATTGTGCAGAAGACGTTGACGGATCCGAGAATAATCTGGGTGACGTAGCTGTTGCTGATTCCAGTGGCAGCAAAGACTGTAGTACCAAAGTAGAAGAAGAAGTTGGCTCCAGTCAGCTGCTGACCGGCCTGGAGAACAATTCCGAGAGTTGTACGGTAGAGCATGCGAGGGCCAGTGAAGATTTCGGTCCACTTGAAGGCCTCAGTGTGTGCATTCTCCTCGTCAATCTTTTCTTGAATGTCTGCAATCTGCTTGTTGACGGCATCTGAGTCGGGAGCAAGGCCAATGAGACGGGCAATGGTTTGACGAGCCTCGTCAGTGCGACCACGGCTGTAGGCAAATCGAGGGCTCTCGGGGAGCAAGAGAATACCAGCACCAAGAGCCAGGGCCCACGCAAAGGTGAGGCCGTTGGGGATTCTCCATGAAGCGCTGTTGGCCCTGGTCTCTGTTCCCCAGTTGACCATTTCGGCAGTCCAGATACCAAGGGTAATGAGCAGTTGGTACGATGAGACAATGACACCACGGATCAGTGCAGGAGTACTCTCTGACTGGTACATGGGGACGACGACAGATAGAGCTCCGATGCTTACACCGGTGACGAGACGACCAATGGCAAACTGAACCCAGTGGGTGGAGGAGGAGATCTCAATGATGGTTCCAATGCAAGTGAAGAAGGCGAACAGCGAAATCGAAAGTCGACGACCGATTGTATCTGCCATCTTACCAGCAATCAAGGCACCAATCAATGAACCAATACACAAAAGACCAACAATGGTGCCCTGGCGGGCAGCGCTGAAGGTGTAGGATCCATCACTTTGTAACGCTCCGAAGCGGCTGGCATAGTCTTCCATCAGGAAGAAGCCAGAGATTTGACCACTATAAGCCAAGCATGGTTAGCATCATGGTCAAGTTGTTGATAGACATTAAGAGTCATCATTGTAGATGTCACTGTGGGCGAGTGTCATCAAGGAGTGCCTACCTGACATATCCGAAAATGAAACCACCAACACTGGCAACAGCTCCCAGACCACAGGCCAGCAGCGTGACCTTTCCTTCAGCGTGGATCTGAGATCCTTCTTCGCTGCTGGTTGAGTTGCCTCTCTTGGGCTCCTCCACGGGAGCAGAGGCTTGTTTCTTGTTGAATAACCCCATGATGCTACTCGCAAACCATTCACAAAATGCTTGATTCAATGCTTGTGATTCACGAACAGTGCAGGAGGATTAAGGGCTTTAGAGATAGGGGAGAAAACGTTGATAGATAAACTAGTTTAGCAAGGCTAGTAGCTACTCCTATGAGTGACGATAGAGCTTGGAAACCAAGGGCTGGCAAAAGGGATAGTCCCACAGAGCCATATAAAACCTTGAAGCATTCGCGTCCATCTCGGTGTCTTTGCGGGCCGCTGGAGAATGAATTCAATAATCAACGGTCCCGTGGTTTGGACCATCAGGTGGAACTGAACCGATCCTTATAGGCACATCTCCTGTTCAATGCTGCTGCCATCACGGTGTTGATGAGGCTGATTCGGAGAAATTCATCGGGGATATACAACGAATCATTGCCCTTTCTGTCAATGCACAGATCAGGTCGAGTCATGGATCTTGTTTCGAGCACTCCACCAGACCCAGCGAACCGCTGCTCGGCGCGAGCACGGCACCGGTATGTCCGGCGAGCACTACCGAGACTAGGTCATTCATCTGCCGCGTCTAAGAGGCTGTCAAGCTGCCAAAACGCCCATCCCGTTCCCACCGGGTGCCCACTATTGCCCACTATTGTGCCCACTCTGTGCTTTGCTGATGGAACATTAAATCATATAACGCGCAGCAAAATGTCGTGAAACTTCGTATTTTCTGGGCTTATCCATATATCCATATAACGTGATCTCCACTGAAGGATGGGAAAAGAAATTTTCTGCTCGGCCCACGATAAGCCTCGTCGACTGATGTCTGGGCTTTGGCATTGATGATTCGTCAGGACACCGTTAGGAAATGGGATGAACCATGCTTGGCATCTTGCGAGATGCTACTGCGGCAAATTCCGTGATTTTTCTTCTTCTTCACAGCACTTGCCACCTTGATGTCACATTATGCAAAATCAGAACATCGTATCGACTGCTTGAAGCGTGGTGAATCACGTTGACTGTGAATGTAAACCATCACCATTGGGTTTGTCGATGTAGAAACTAGGCAGCAGCAACTTGCGTATGGTAACATTGTGATGCAACAGAATTGCCAATTCCCACAATTGATGGCTGCAAAGCCTTCATATCAGCAATATGAAGCATTCACATGCGTGCATAGTCGCTTTATGGTTGTGAAAACTCGGCGCGGCACGGAGCATTATTTATTAACTGCATAATCTGTAACAGCCGAGAAATTCGGCGAAAATCCTTCTGGAAATCTTACATGCGATAAGGCTAGCCACCATTGGCATGGTATCGATCTGAGATCATGCTAGGCGCTGATGTCATAGATATGATAAGATGATAAGAGCCACTCTTATGTAAAATCAACCTTGAGTTGTCTGTAGAAGTTGCTCCACGGATATTTTGGAGCGAAAGGCTGTGGATACGTGTATACACATAATTCAACGTCGTGTCGTCCAAGTAAGGGAGTATAGCTGGTTTATATGTTTTTTAATACGGCTGTGGATGTTTATTTATATTTTACGTCCCATCCTTACCTCTCTGTTATATCCGAGGTTAAGTCAGACTATAGGCAATTCTATTAACCGATTACCTCATATAAAACCACGACGACGAAACGACGGAGGCGGATATCCGCCTGTACCTGTATGTTTTTGATGGGTAAAAGGAAACTCTAGTTAAGAGAAATCGCTATTTTTCTTATTTTTCTTCCCTTCCTTAATAGAAACGCGACCTTGGAATAATTCAGTTCAGGGTAAACATTGCCGAGATTACTGCGGCTTGAAGTGGCAATATTGATCAACAAGCTCAGCACTGTCTCATAGGCGCATTATTCCAGAATCCTCAAAGGGGTTCAAGATTAGCCGCACTGATGTCAAGTTGACGCTAGACAACTTCAACCTCATTTTGCTTCCGTAGAGTTGGTTTCTTGATTAGAACACCGGAGCATGCTCGGGATTAAACTTTGATCTTTCTAGCAACTAGGTGATGCGCGAGAGCATCTATGCGCGTCATAGGAGTGTTCAAATAGTAAGATGAGCGTTCTCAAGACACAAACGAAAACATATATATATATATACCACGTCTTTCATGACCAATAAAGTAGAAAATCAATTACACCAACAGTGACAGAGCCAAGCATTAAACCAAAGCCTTTTTTAAACACAATGTCCGATCCCAACAACCCCAACATTAATATCAGGACCACTCCTCAGTGGTCGCTGTACCAGCGAGAATCTTTTTGGAATACAAACGATGGAAAATATCCCATCTTCAACACTGGTAAATTCTCACGATTCTTCGTTGATAATGATTCTCATTAACGGTAATTCATAAGATCCCGCCGAGATTGAGAAACTCGCAAAGGAGAAGCTCTCGCAGGGCGGCTGGTAAGACAATACAAGCCTAATATTGGCAAAATGGCTTACAAAATATCGCAGGTATTATTCCTCTTGCAATGCTGGAATTTCTTGGAGCCATCTTTCCAATCGACAGGCCTTCTACCGACACCGAATTGTCCCTCGCATGCTCGTCGACACCAATCTGAGAGACACTGCAACCGAAATCTTCGGACACAAGGTGTCTGCTCCTATTGGTTTCGCTCCTATTGGTATCAACCGAATCTACCATCCTACTGGAGAGCTGTCCGTGGCCAAAGTAGCTCAAGAGCTCAACTTGGCGTACTGTCTGTCTTCCGCTGGAAGTTACAGCATCGAAGACGTTGGCAAGGCAAACGGCTCTGGACCTCGGTTTTTCCAGCTCTATCAAAGTCCCGACGATGAGCTCTGCATCTCCATGCTCCAGCGCGCTTTTGACTCTGGATTTGACGCTTGTATGCTGACGACGGATACTTGGTCCCTTGGCTGGCGCCACAATGATGTATTCACGGGAAACTACGCCTTTTATCATGATCATGGAGCAGGAGACCTTGGCCTTCAAGACCCTGTCTTCCAGAAGCGTCTTAAGGAGGCGGGAATCGACCCCGTGAAGAACCCAAAGGAAGCGGGTGCAAAGTGGATTGATGAGAACATCTGGCACGGCCGGGCTATTACTTGGGAAAAGATGAAGTGGACTATGGAGCAGTGGAAGAGAATCAGTGGAGGGCGGCCATTTTGCTTAAAGGGCATTCAGAGCGTGGAAGATGCCAAGAAGGCAGTTGAGCTGTGAGATGACCTGGATATTCTGGTATAATCATGAACAGGCTAACGGTATTCGATTTTCCAGCGGCGTGGACGGTATTGTTGTTTCGAATCACGCTGGTCGACAGGTCGACGGAGGCATCTCCAGTCTTGATGCCCTCGAGAAGATTGTCGATGCAGTCGGTGACAAGATATATGTAAGATGCATTCTCCGCCCTCCTTACGAAAATGTCTAATAAGAGCTAATCAAATCCGAACAAGGTCATGTTCGATTCTGGAGTTCGAACTGCAGCCGATGTCTTCAAGGCGCTCGCTATAGGTGCAAAATTTGTCTTTATCGGCCGCCTTTGGGTATGGGGTCTTGGAATTGCCGGCGAGCATGGAGTGCGACATGTTTTGAGGAGCTTGTTGGCAGAGTTTGACATCTTGATGGAAGTGGGTGGCTTCGTAAGAGTGGGAGATATTGATCGCAGCTGCATCGACTCGCTGCCTAACTCGTCAAACTTGATTGCTGAGCACTCGGCAATCTAGTTCAGAAGAACAGCTCTAACCACTGTCATAGACAAGATTTTTATTAACAATGATTTTTACAGATGGTACTCATCCACAATGCTATTACAAAATCATCGGCGCTGAGAGATGAAAGGATTACTCGTGTAACCACGCAAGATACAAATATAAAGGCCCACAATTGAAAACCTAATAAAATAGGCATACCGATTGACCCGTTTATCCCTTCATTGAGTTCAGATGTGTTATTTGAGAAATAAAGCAAGCAATACTTTGCCCTAGCCACGCCATCTCTAAAGATGCCCGACGTTTAGCCAAGTCAGCCCTCACATTTGGGTTAAGGGGTTATACCATGCATATTGAAGTGGCGAAGCTCTGAGACATGTTGAGGCTCTTTGACGGGGCGCGGCCCAGATATCTACCAATTACTTCGAGGACCTCAGTATGTATGAATACCCAACCCCCTCTTCAGGCAGTCCATCTTGATTGAATCTTCTTTCAAAAGCCTTTAATGAGCCTCATTTTTTTTTCCCTTTCTCCAAGCCAACACCAACACCAACATAGATACCTAACAACCAAATCATGTCACTAAAAACCCACCAGTAAGTGTCTGATTGTGCTGTCCTGCAGTATAAATTTGTCTACTAATTGCATATTTTACATAGCGATTCTTCCTGGCGGCCATTAAACTCTGCTAAAAGTGAAATTCGCATTTTAGAAGTCTTTCCAGCGCTGTCACCAGCTGAAAGCATTATATGCCACCTACGAACTGTATCTCTTCACGACCAACCTGAGTACGAAGCTCTCTCGTACGTCTGGGGAGATTCGAGTGACTCTAGGCAAATTATTCTCAATAGGAAAATATTTCAAGTAACAAACAACCTATTTAGAGCTCTAAAACGCCTTCGTGATGTCGACAAGGCACGCACATTATGGGTAGACGCCATATGTATCAATCAGACAGACGATGCTGAAAAGAACGTCCAGGTGTTGATGATGGGTAAAATTTACGCCCACGCATCTCGTGTTTTGGTCTGGTTATCGAAAGACGAACCTCCAAATCTTTTACGCCACATTATGTCGTTCGGTCAAAATCAAGAAAAACATTTTATCCACTTCCCAATATCCGTTTGCGATTTGACGGGCATCGCATGGTGGAACAGAGCCTGGACATTCCAAGAAGCAGCCTTGGCAAGAAATCTAATATTCTATATTGGAAATAAATGCTTTGCCCTTGAAGATATCGAGAGGTATTGCAGCTCCATGCGCCGGCATCTATTTCAACCAAACGCATGCTGCCGCGCGGTTTTAGATACGCCTGTGTTCAAAGGCATAATTATTTCATGCTTGAGTACCCTACAACAATTATTCGACAGTCGAGAGGCCATTTCCCAGGGCAGACAAAATCTTCTGGATCTCATAATAGATAACAATGATCGCAAGGCAACCAATCCTCAAGATAAGGTGTATGCATACCTTGGATTAGCATTTGATGCTCCTCTGGCATTTGTCAGGTATGAATTGCCTCTGAAAGAATGGACCATTCACACTGCCACCGAAATCATTCAAAAAAGCAAGTCCCTCAGACTTATTCGCTTGACAACCTCCCCGGGGGTTGGGAGTCTTCGCTATAGTGGAACGGATGGGCTACCTTCATGGTGCCCTGACTGGCAGCAACATGAGACAGACAGAATTTCCTATAAATCTTACTATGGCATACAGCAACATTTTATCGGCTTAGATCAACGATTTGCGGCCGCGGCACAAACTGAAGCCAACCCATTCTTCCCGACAGCGGAAATTCTCGGCCTGCCTGGTGTTCTCTGCGACAAGGTCACGCATGTAGGGCGTATCAGTCCTTTCACAGACAGCCCAGCTTATGATCCCTACACTCTGGGGCGATGGTGTCATCTTGTTGCGAATAATACTTCCGTTCATCATGCCAGATGCGATGGATGCAACAGGATAATCTACGGCACTCGAAATAAATGTCTTGCGTGTCCTGACTTTAATCTTTGCAGCAGATGTTTCGGTAGATGCAGAGGGAAACATCCGCACCGCTCATTCTCTAGTATTCGATCAAGGCCCTCTGAGCCTCAAGATGATAGCGACGAGCAAGGTAAAGCAGCGGAAAGCCCATGCAGTGCAGAACAGATTATGGAAATATCTGTGCTTCAGTCAATGGGACTTGATACAAGCGAGGTTCAGCCTATTCAAGAGACCAGCTGGGGAATATTAAGTGAGATGGATTACCCTTTTAGCGAAAGCGACACTATCCAAGATGCATTTCGGAAAGTTTTAACTGCAGACACACCGGTACTCCCTACAACTGGTGATATATCTGGAGCTGAACCTAACCTTCAAGAGATGGCCTTTAATGTATTTTGGGTCACCAAGGTCGAAAATCAGCTACAAGGAGAATTCCCGATACAAAATGACCTTGAGGGTGAAGTGAGCTTGATGCTGAAGAGCCTCACCAAGGAAAGCATCGATCTCGTCGCTAATGCGGTTGCTTTGACTGTTTATGAAAAGCGATTATTCATATCGAGCAAAGGATACATTGGCTGGGGTCCAAATACAATGTGCCCTGGAGATACGATCGCCGTCTTACATGGTAGTAACATGCCCTTTGTTGTTCGTGCCCTTCCTGAGCAGCCAGCTGGGGTCAGTTCTGGCAGCGGATATACCATGGTAGGAGAGTGTTATGTCCATGGTCTTATGAATGGCGAGGCATTTGGAAATGCCGAAATGGAAAAACGAGATTTCTTACTCTATTAGTCTGCATTTCTATTGGTTATTGATGGCCTTGCCATAGATGATTACTCACATCTACGGGATGGTGGTTACCAATAACTTCTTAGTATATATATATTGGCAATGCTCTTATGATAATGACGACTCGAGCCCAAATTTACTCTCACTCCATTATCATTTGTTGTCGCTACTCTGCAGTCCCTCATGTACTCTATGTCGTATAAATGATAGCCTCTATTTAATTATCAAGAGGGCTAACTGTAGGATCCCATGTAGTTGGTGAATAAGAGTCAAAATCCAACGTTGCCATGTCCTCCTCTGTCAATTCAAAATCGTAGAGCTCCGCATTAGCCTCGATTCTAGACGGCGTCTCACTCTTTGGCAAAGGAACAAACCCCTAAACAGTTTGTCAGTTTTCGCACTCATGAAAACTCAAAATATCTCTCAGAGGCCAGCAATTACATACCTTTTGTAAACTCCATCGCAACAAAATCTGTGCTCCCGTCTTCTCATACTTCTTCATAAGCGCCTGCACTTGCGGCTCGTCGAATCTCTGTCCCTTGGCAATCGGGCAATACGCTTCTACCACAACCCCATACTTGTTGCACCACTCGACAATGTCTGGGTGTGGCAGCCAGGGATGCAGCTCCCACTGACCAACGCTAATCTCCCCTGCGTTTCCTTCACCGAGCTCGCCTTCAAGTTCTTCGATGTGCGCCAGTGTCTCTTCAAGATGGTGCACGCCATAATTGGACACTCCAATAGATCGAATCTTGCCTTCTTGCTTTGCTTCTGCCAAGGCCTTCCACGTTCCTTTTCTCGCCTCTGAGCCGCCGTAGGGACTGTGATTGAGGTACAAGTCGATGTAGCCCAGCCCTGTCTCCTGAAGACTCTTCTCGACGGCCTTCTTGGTCTCTTTGTACCCGCTCTTGCGAACTTTGGTGGTAACGAAGATATTCTCGCGGGGGATGCCGGCTAGCCTGATTGCTTCTCCACAGGCCTTTTCGCTGTCATACATGCGCGCGGAATCAAAGTGTCTATATCCGGCTTTCAGTGCATGGACAATAGCGACAACAGCCTTGTCGTGTCCTATTTTGAAACCCTGGCTGGCTCCAGCTGCGGTCTATGTAATCGGTCAATCGCGATAATCTACCGGACATTGCGCTAGATTGTGACATACCCCAAAGCCCAGTACGGGAATCTCATACCCCGACTTCATTTTATATGTGGACGCTAGAGTTAATTGAGCCATTGTGAAAATATCTCTGATGCAAAGGTTGTGACTCCTTAGATAATTGGTATTCAGTTTCACCAGTCTTCTAATTGACAGTAAATAAAGACGTATATCGTATAATCATTGGCCGGATGAAGACAAGACGGCGTGTTTATATAAAGCACTATGTAGTGAAGTAGCCACAGAAGTGCAAAACGAGTGTAGCAAGGCTAGAGCTGCTAGTCCACCCACTTCCTGTCAGCGATCCAATAGCACGACGGCGTCGCCTGGGGCCGGCAATAGGGTGGAATAGTTGCCTAATTGGGAGTTTTGGGAAATGCTGGCCCGCCACTATCTCCAGCAACCAACAGCATAACAATAGGCGCCTGCACAGTTTTGTTGACGATGTTTTATAAAATCCGATTGTGCATAACTAGTGGTGAATAATCTCCGAATTAGACATCGAATACAGACAGTGGCTTGCCAAGTAACTTGAGTGGCGCCACATCAGCGATGGAAGAGCGCATCATCGATATCAGAAAGACAATGAATAACTCCACCACGGTCATGCTACTAGAGTAAAATATACATGGATGTATGATATCATAGAAACTCGAATCAACCGAGGCAATCTATTATCCATCATTCGTCGTTTTCAAGGTATCCCCTCCGGAATGCTACTCCAATGTCAGCCAAAATCAGCAGTGTCTTCGATTCTAAATAACCTCACCTCCTGCATTCAACGCCGACGCATACATCACTCGCGATATCGGCTTAAGTTCATCCTCCATATCTTTGCTATCCAGATGCTTATCCCAAAACTTAACAAGGGCCGCCACTCGCGATTCTAAATAATCATTGGCATCGTAGCACGCAACACCCACGCAGGTGCCAAACTCGCGAAAGGCCAGTCTCTGGGATGCACTTCGGTGCATAACTGGGGAGTTCTCTCCAAGAAGCTCTTGAACCCTGACTAGAGCCTTTTCAGAGAGCTTCATAGCCCACGGTTCATCTTGCCATATGTGGCACATCCAGAGACCCATTCCGAGGTCCAAAAAGTCGTTTCCGGGTGATAGACTCCCCTTTCGCGTCATGAGGTTCCAGTAATCGTTGATTTCTTGACTTAGTACGCCATTTCGATGACCTTGTTTCGTCGCCGTGCTCTGGAGCAGCTTGTATACAACGTATCCAGTCGCCGCATCGAGGTGGCCCTCTGTCTGGACAAGCACGCTCTTCATATCAACCGATATCTTCCACACCATTCTCAAATCTCCAGACAGGCAATGCATGAGAAAGCGAGGATGAATCGACCTCGCCAGCTGTATAGCCAAATCGTTATATTCCACATCTCCCGCCGCAATAGAGAGACGATTCAGCGCAAACATCCAGAGCGTAAGATAATGATGATACTGTCCATCGCCATCATGTCCCTTGGCATCCATTTTGCCGATTCTTAGCCCTCCTCTCAACGGCTCATCATCCGTAGCACCGTCAAGTCTCTTTTTCCCATCTCTCGTTCGGCCGAGGATATCATGTACCGTTGTGACAAGACGCTTGGCTAGCGTCAGATACTTTGGCTTGGCCGTTTCTTTAAACAAAGTGATGAAATTGACAACTCCAAATGCGTCCGTCCAGAGATACCTACCGCGATGGCCTCCAGCTCCAGGATCTTCAGGGAAATTCCAGCCAAGTGCATCGTCATATGATATTTCATCAAATGGGCCATATACCGTCTTCATCGCTTCGATGAAGCGGCCGGTCTTGTCGATTTCGGCCATGGCTTTCCGTATGTGAAGTGATCTGTCACTCAAGTAGTACTGTTTCACACGGGTACATCTTCTCTGCATGAGAAGAATGGATTGATAATTTGCAACAATCGCTCGCGTAATGTTTCTCATGTTGCGTATATCAGTCGTTGCATGTGATGCCATAATGACGCTTTCATGATGGCGGTCAGCTGGACAGCTCAGCTCAGCCAAGCTTGACACTAATTTTTACTTTCGGCAGCTAAAAGTCTTATCACAACGTATTGTTTACTATATTTTCAAACTGTTCAGGCCCTTGCCATTTTCAGCACTATTTCTCGGCTATTCTTATTCACGAGCTCCTTTCCAAATTATACAGTCCAAACACATTACAAAACCTCTAGTAGCCAAATCACTAATGTACACAGAATATCCAAACAACGTGATGATTCGTTAAAGCCAAACCGTCAGCTTACTCAATCTGACCAAGAGGCCCTTCATACACGTTTTGCGGGTGGTTCATCGCCAATGGCCACAGCTCAAACAGATGCTGGGTCTGCGACAGGACAAGAGCGCCAAGATCGTCCCAGAGGAGGCTTCCGAGAACACGCACGACGCCGCTATAGCCCGGCGATTCTTCCGAACGCTCATCGGCAGGTTCGTTGGGATCGAAATCGGCGTCAATGGCCATGACAAAGCCGCCCTGTTCCGGTGTTGGGCGGAGATAGGAGTCGATGACGCCCTTGTCTGCAGCAAGGAGAATATCAGTGTGAACACCAGTTGGGAACTCTTCCGATTCGCGGAAACCTTGGAATTTACTATACGATATGCCCCTGGTTAGTCCATGATTAATCGTAGAGAAAGGGTATGAAAGTCAAATACGTACGTTCTGAGAGCGTCAACATCGTCATCAGCGATGTCCAAATCCCTAGCATCCCGCCAATGGATCGCTGAGCGCCCTCTGATATTGTCAACTCCATCCAACTCATGGCCCCAGTTCGCTACATCAGCCTCAAATTTGGTCTTGAATTGCTCCCACTCTTCATCCGTTTGATCATGAGAAAGGCGGTATGCCACGAATCCCCATTCAAAGTTATTCGGCGTGCTGAGATAGCGGTTCGCCTTTTCCACCCACAGCTGACTTCCCAAAGGCACCGGCGCTCCTCGAAGTTCTAATCTTGTCTTCTCTTGAGCTGTAACTTGGCTGTAAGCACTCTGTGCAGTGTTTGACATTAGATCAAAGCCAGTTGGCAGGCCGGCCTCTGGAGGCTGGTCGGATGGACGTTCGTGGCCGAGCCAAAGCTCAGTGCGTGATAGATACTTTAATCTCAAGTAGTAATCGCCCTTCCTGGCGTGCGTATTCGCCGAGAAGGAAATGGGCTCCGTACGATAGGGCTCATTTGCACCAGGGTGTGGCGGCGCATCGTCCTGAGAACGAAGGCTTTCTCCTTCATATCCATCCATTGGTAGAAAGATGCCTGAATCAGCTTGAGCTGCATTTTCCAAGAGATCATGGAGCTTATTTGTCAAATCCCACTGCTGCGAGTTAGCCCCCATCACATTTGACGAAGGAATAGTCTCAAGCTCTTTCAGAATAGGGCGGCGGAGACGATCAACGCTGTTTATAACCCAGCGATGGGAGTCCAGAGAGATAGAGTCGAAATGAGACTTGATGTATTCATGCCATCTTGCCGCAATTTTAACCTCTGGTTTCTGCTCTAGCCTATTCTTTGCATTGTACGCGTCTTCGAAAGCACGCAAGTGTCCCCATATCAGGTTATAAGTCTCGCGAAGAGCAGCCTTAATGGGAGGAAGATTCAGATAGTGAAAGGCATTTGTCACGCCCGCAATATACTGGCATGCCGTGTGGAAGTTTTGCGGAGAGTCAAGAGACAGGTCTTTCCAGCGCCGCTCAGAAAGAGGCATGATGCCCTCCCATATCCTCGACTTCATTGCGTGAAGCTCCTTTTCAATTGGCACCAGACGCGATCCGTCCTCGTGAGAGCCAATGCGAATCATGAGCTGCTGTACAAGAATATCATGGCTGGCGTCATATGGAGGCGGCGCCCACGTTGCCATTGGCTGCTGCATCAGCACAACCACTTCCTCCGAGAGCGGTGGGAATGACGATTTGGAGCCATTGGAAAGAACTCCAAAAGTCATGGACTCGACAAAATGAGGGATGGTTTGGGGTTCCATGATTCGGTCTACAACCCAGAGCCTCTTGTCGTCCATGGTATCCGGTTGCAAGACAAGGTCATGCGCTCCCGACGGCGTATTGCGCCGGGCAATGCGGTTGCTTTGGAGCTGGCCCGAGAATGGAGTTCCATTGCGGCTCAACAGCAGATCAAGATTCAGCAGAAGATTTCCCATGTTCATCTTGAAGGATGTGTGCAGCTAAACGCAAGCTGCTAGCGAGAGATGTTGACTGTTTCACTTCTTGAGAGTTATGAGGTCAGCTTATGTCTGACGCCGTCAATGGGCCTGAGGAAACAGAAGCGAGAGACTTCAAAATAGTAGGAATAGCATTGGCATAAGAGGGAAAAGAAAAAACGAAGTTTACAAGATTGGATGATGGCGACTAGTGAAGAGAAAACAAGGAGATGAAGCGCATCTTTATATCTTCACGAGCCGAGTCGTGAAGTTGGCTTCTCGAACCACCAAGTGGGACAGCTAGCTTTAACGGTCGCAGTGGCTGCCTGGCCTGCCTAGGCAAGCGAGCTTTAGGGGAAGCCATTGCGTGTTAGCGCAAACAAATGCCCATATCCGCCTGAATGAAACGGGGGCTGCCAAAGTCTCGCGTCAACCGGCTTTTCGCAACCAATTAAGAAATACATCAAAGCACCAGTCGATGCCCCATAACCGTTGTTCTCGGATGGTTTACAGGATCTGCAGCAGATACCCACTCACGGCCTCGGACGAGACACAGACGCCTATTTCCGTCTTAAAAGGCACAGCAAGTATCCACTGCCTGCAGGTCAAACACGATTAGCCCCATAAAGGCGGGCCATAGAATATCGATGGATAGCGAATGCCGCGGACAGCTAAACCAACAGCCTCTGCCAAATCTATTCATTCATGCAATCTGTTCCAATCCATCCATTTGTCCCGTCTTCAAAAGGCTCAAAACAAAACACCGCAAACAATCTCAATCGCCAAAACGCCCTAGGTAAGCCACGCTGACTCCCGCAACCTCATCCATGCCCCGATTCATGCCCCGATTCAAGCCCCGATGTACACAATATGCCTCCTAGGCTTCGTCATCATTGTCATCAGTCATTTCCATTGCAGTCTCTTCCCTTTCATCCTCGTCGTCAATTAGCATCGTCCTTCGTCTGCCCAGCCTGCCTTTCCCCTTGTCCATCGTTCCGCGCCCTGTCCTTTTGCCATTGACTTTGTGTGACGCTTCAAGTTTCCTCCTTTCCAAGTGCTGCTCGAAATCTGCCAAGTCATCAGCCTCATCTTCTGCGGCGCCATCCAGCAGGGCCGTCTCTTCCAATGCCTTGTTCAAGAGCTCCGTTGCAATACTGTCTTGCGGGTGGATGGCTAGGGCCTCATGAAGGACAACAACGGCCTCCTGTGGCCTGTTCTGTTCCATCAAAATAAGCCCCTTCGCACTAAAGATGGCAGCATCCTTTCCACCTGCCCGTAATACTTCGTCAAATTCTGCCAGCGCACGGTTAAAGTGACGTAGCCGGCGAAATGCGTGACCCAAGTTTGTCCTCGCTGCAAGCCATGCTGATGGCTCACTATCGTTTTCATCGGCTACTTTGAGGGCAGCTGTAAAATACTGTACAGCCTCCTTTGGCTTATCCTGATGATACTTGACAATGCCCATCTCGTTCAAAAGTAGCGGATCCGACTTGCACAGTCCATAAGCAGTCTTTAAGAACTCTTCTGCAATAGTCATGTTGTTCAAAGCGTGGTTCTGCATCCCGAGGAAGATTTGTGGTAGGTGAGTGCCCATAAAGAGGCGTGCCGCGGTTGAGTAGGCTGAGATGGCCTGGTCGTGTTCTCCTTCTTCGGCAAATGTATGCGCAAACCCGATCCAGGCTGGGCCAAAATGTGCGTCCATCATGCTCGCTTTGCTAAAATACCGTCTGGCTTCTGCAATCTTTTTGATACTAAAATAGTAAATGCCCACCGCTAACCATGTGCACGGTTCTTCGGGGTGGGTGTCTGCCAAATCGTGGGCAAGGAGGAATAACAGATTCTTCATCTTGAGCTCGTATAGGCACGCCAGGTGAACAGGGTATATGGCGAAGTTGTACTTGTCTTCTTCTAGGATGGCATTGGTAATAGTCAGGGCATCTCGGTATCTGCATTGTGTATATAATAAGTCGGCTCGAGCAAGCTGCAGGTCAGGATTAGCGGCCAGCTGGTAATGCGTTGACAGCGAGTCGTAGGCCGTGTCGAATGCGGCGGGATTCCGATATTTGGATAGTCGGGTCGTGTAGAGCATCTTTGTGAATTCGGCCGCCTCTTGGGAAGACTTTGGGTCTCCCGATAGGTGAATTGAGTCAAAGTCTAGGCTGTCAAGAAATTGCCACTCTTCGTCTGGCGATAGAAGCGAATTCTTCATCAGCTGCTGAAAGGCTTCGAAGCATTGCACGTCGATCCGCACGGCATCCTTGTAACATTCCTTGGCCCTGTCAAAGGCGTTTTGCTTCGCATAGCAAATGCCTCGGAGGAAGCACATAGCTGCCTCAAATCTTCGGGTTGCTGCCTCTTCATCCCCCGCATCGTCGTCTCGTCTGCGTCCGCCTCGAGGCTGGGCTGAAGCCTTTCGCTTGTTGCTCGGGCCATTGGATATCAAGTGCGTCGGATTGCGCTCTCCGAGGACGGCTAAAGCTTCTTCGAATCGCGATTGTTTGATGAGGCAGTGGCCAGCGAGATAGCGGCAGGCTGGATTGCGACTGATGAGGTCTTGTTTGGAGAGGAACGCTTGAGCTCGTGTGTAGTTTCCAGTCGCAAAGTGGACTTGGGCCAGCCAGAAGGCATCGTTGTCGTCATCTGTAAATCAGCAATTGCATGTATTAGTTCCGTCATCTTTGCTAAGAATAAGAATGTAGCGGCCATCACGGACGAGTTAGAGCAAGGAGCTTGTCTCCAATAAAGATGGCCGACTCATACTGCGCCTTGTTGAGGGCATCCTGTCTCCAATCCCTCAGAAACTTCTCCATCTTCTAGCATCGATCGGAACGTCGCATGAGGACCGAAAAAGGATCAAATATGAAAGTAAAGAAGAAGAAAAGGGGAAGAAAACCAGTATAGAGCGAGTATTTAGCAGGATATCATGGCGGGATGTTTGGTGGTTAAGGTAGCGATATCGAATATCCAAATCTCAATGTTGACGCGCGACAGCTCCAACTTGGAATCTGCCGCGATCCGCGTTGGCACCAATGATTATTTACAGCTACGCTACAGGGGTGGTTGGAGCAAATAGCGGGGTAGCTTCAGCGCAACGGACCCCTCCATGCAGCGACTTTAGTGACACTCTGCCCGCTGTATGGCATTTCCAGGGCAACAAATTAGTGCTAATGCCACCACTGTAAACAACTTACCTACCTTGGAGACTAGAGGCAAAAAGAGTGCAAGAAAAAATAATCCCACCAACCCCGAACTCCGATACAGGAGCGAGACAAATCTTTCTCTGCCTCTAAGCATCGACTTAGTCTTAGCATTAGCATGACTCCCATTGGAAGATAAAAGGTCGCCAATTCTCTTCCAAAACAAACAAGATTCAATATACCCAACGACACCAGTCAATTCTGCAAACAATGGCTTCTCCTCTCCCTGTCCGTTCTGCGGCCCTGTCCCGCGATACCAACGAAACCTCGATCCAAATCGCCCTCAGCATCGACGGCGGCGAGCTCCCTCAGGATGCCGACCCTCGCCTGCTCGAGACCACCAGCGCCCACGCCTCGCAGACCAGCAAGTCGCAGGTGATTTCCATCAACACCGGCATTGGCTTCCTGGACCACATGCTCCATGCGCTGGCCAAGCACGCCGGCTGGAGCATGGCGTTGAACTGCAAGGGCGATCTCCATAGTGCGTCATGACACATGCAATGCCACATCAATCCACGACTTACATGAGTTGCTTTACTGACCTTTTGGTGCCTCATTTAGTTGACGACCACCACACTGCCGAAGACGTCTGCATCGCCGTCGGCGCCACCTTTGCCAAGGCTCTCGGTGCCCTCACCGGCGTCGCCCGCTTTGGCTATGCCTACGCTCCTCTCGACGAGGCCCTCTCCCGCGCCGTCGTCGATCTCTCCAACCGACCCTACACCGTCGTTGACCTGGGCCTCAAGCGCGAGATGCTCGGCCAGCTCAGCTGCGAGATGATTCCCCACTGCTTCCAGAGCTTTGCCCAGGCCGCCCGCATCACGCTGCACGTCGACTGCCTGCGTGGCGACAACGACCACCACAGGGCTGAGAGTGCCTTCAAGGCGCTGGCTGTGGCTATTCGCATGGCTACTACCCGGGTTCAGGGCAGAGAGGGAGAGGTTCCCAGCACCAAGGGCACTTTGAGCGCTTAAAAAGGAAGCATAGAAAAAAGTAACAGGGTTGATATAGAGGGAGTTTGGAGTTTGATCAATTTTGAATACGTAAATGTTCCGCTATTGCGGAATGACCATCTTGGGATATATGGCGGTAAATCATGTTGGAGAAGACTTGGAATAGAAATCGAATGGTTATCCGTGACAATACGTGATATTCACCAAAAAGACAGAAAGAATAACAAAAACTATTTACTATTCGCCTATTTTTACATGCCCATGACCACGCCTATGTTCGGTAGTCTCCATTAATCGTAACATAATCGTGACTGAAATCACAAGTCCAGTGGACTATGCTCTTATCACCAGTACCCAGCCTTACCAGAATCTCAAGGTCCTCCATCTCAAGAATCTCACTTGCCCTCTTTTCATCAACATTCTCTGGCTCACCATTTACCAGCAGCTTCAGCTCAGCTGAGCCGTCCGTAGGGACGAAAGACACGCTCGTCCGCTCGGGAATAATCTCAGGGACGTCGTTGATAGGCTGACCAGGAGGCGAAATAAGGGCGTAGCCGGCAGCACACAGAATACGGCCCCAGTTAGCATCCTTGCCGTAGAGAGCTGTCTTGACAAGAGGAGAGCGAGCAATGGCGCGGGCAATTTCTCGAGAGGCCTCCTCGGAAGCACCATCCACGACACGGATAGTGACAAACTTGGTGGCTCCCTCACCGTCACGGACGAGGTACTTGGCCAGCTCGGCGGAGAAGTCAGTCAAGAGCTCCTTGAAGGCTTCGTAGTCGGCAGACTGCTCAGATGAAATCTCCTTGCCACCAGCTGCGCCATTGGCAAGAAGAGCCACGGTATCGTTGGTGGAGGTGTCGCCGTCAATGGTCAGAGCATTGAATGAGCGATCCACTGAGTATTTGAGCAGAGGGTTCATGAGACTCGGCGCAATGGGTGCATCGGTGGCCAAGATGGTGAGCATGGTGGCCAGGTTTGGGGCCATCATACCGGCACCTTTGGTCATGCCCGCAATGCGGTACTCGACTCCGGGAGAAGAAGGCAGCTCAAAGGACCTGGACATGAGCTTGGGGAAAGTGTCTGTGGTGCAAATGGCCTTGGCACAGTCTATCCAGTGCCTGTGAGATTCTCCAGCGTGGTGATAGGCCATGGGGATATGGTCCACAATCTTCTGGATAGGAAGTCTATAAATCATCAGCTAAAACATCTTTTCCTCTTCAATATCTGCGACAGACCTCTGTCCAATGACACCCGTGCTCATCACCAGCGTCGAGTCATCGCTGCCAACCCGCTCATCCGTCGTCTTGGCCATGCTCGCCGCATCCTCCAGGCCTCCGACACCGGTCACAGCATTTGCATTGCCCGAGTTGACAATCACACTGCGCAGCCCAGCATTGGCCTTGCTCTGGAGAATCTTGCGGCTGAACGTCACCGGCGCCGCCTGGAACTTGTTCTTGGTGAAGACGGCGGCGGCTGAAGCTGGTCTGTCAGACGTCACGAGGGCGAGATCCGGCTTGCTGGTGTTGCCGGGCTTGACGCCGACGAAGACGCCCGAGGCGAGGAAGCCCTTGGGATACGTGCCAGAGGTGGGCACGTATTTTAGCTTGGCGGGCGGGATGGCATTGGCGAAGCCAGTGGAATAGGCACGTTTGAATTTGAGCATTTTTATGTGTTGTGCATGCTTGGTGATGTATCAATGGAGAGAATGCAGGTTCAGCGGGAGTTTTTAGCTTCTGAGCTATATTGGAGCAGCACGGCAGCAGTTGGGCTGCTCCATACCTAGTACTTAAGTTGTAGTAATGGGAATGAGTCAAAGTGCATCCGATGTGGGAGATTGTAATTGTAATCAATTCATCAATTCGAAAGAATCATTCATCTAATTTAAGAATGAAGATGAGCCAAATACAGATATTTACTGTTATCAAGCCTGTGCCTCGACCCATGCATTACAAGTGCATTCCGTTGTAATAACGGTGTCTTGTTTTGACATTGTCAGGCTTTAGCCAGTCCTGGCCACGGCTCGTGGAGCGCATATAGGCAATTGCAAGTGCACTACTTTTAGACACCAGGCGTAAGCGCATCGTGGAATTTAATTCTCATGTGTTCAATTGATTCTCTGGATGCTTGTGCTACTCTTCAATATACTGTAGGTATTCACATAATCTCGGCTTTTTATTCCTGCCTCTGGTAATAAATTCCTGCTAATGTTGCCTGCCTTTGGCTGAGCCGCTGCCTGCTGCTAGTGTCTCTACCTGCCAGCACTAACAGCAAACACAACAGGTAACAGCTTACCTCATCCTGCGCGGCTGGCCCCACTCGGCCACTATAAAACCTCGTCTGCCCTCCCACATTTTCAGACTTCTTTTCTCTCCTTTCCTTCTCCATCCAAGTGCACGGGCGTTTTCCTTCTCCGTGAAGCGATAAGCTGAGAGAGGAATTTTGCTAGTTGAAAACTATACACTGACCACTCCTGGCTGGGTTCGTCCCGGCCAGGGAATTTTTGGAACCCTACGATTTCCTCTGCTTTGGATGGAAGCTTTTGTTTATTTCTTTCATTGCGGCTGGTCCCTGGTGGACTGGCGTGAAGAAGGAAGCTGGCGGAGAGCGATAGCAGCGGGCTGTACGATGACCTGCAAGATGCTATGGGCATGGAGATGACGGGTTCTGTTCGAAGGAAGCGATGTCGATGTTTGGGTTGGACGCGTGCGAGTACGCGTTTGCTTGTGATGCTTATGATGTTATTTGCGGCTTCACGTTGTTCAAGATGGATTTGTTGTTTGCAAGGCTGCACACTAATGGCTATTCACTTGCGTCTCTGGTGCTCATGGAAGATAGTTGGTAGCAAGCAAATAGAAGCATACATCAAAGGAAATTCGGCTCAGATGCCTCAAAGGAAGATGTGACCATGTCATATTTGCTGTACATCATAGATCTAGGCAGCTCCAGCCGCACAAAATATCACATCGCGCATACACTTCGCACCATGAAGCTCACCCAGAGGCGCTTGCAGCAGCAGTAGACCATCTTTAGTGCTCGGCTTCCACTATAACCTGCGTAATCACTCAACTGATCCTCCTCTAAAAAGCCCAGAAAGCTTATTGCTGCACAGCTCGTAAAGCCAACTATTCGCGGCTCGCAGCAAACTTTCGCTGCAGCTCGTCCCAAATCTTAACCTTAGCGCGGGGCATTTCCGCTTCTCAATTTATTTTGCAGTGACTCAAAGACCCCACCTTTCCAACTCTCACAAGACTTGCTTCGACATCTCCAGCATTCATTTCGGGCTGCCTCGAGCCGGTATTTCTGTCTTCTCGCCGCTTGAATACTCGGATCCTTCTCTTGCGACGACATCTGAACTTGCGCGATTTCGGTCTCTTGATTCAATCGCTTCGGTCGAGAGCGACTCCGATACAAGCCCGTCTCTATTCGGTGACTGATACACCAAATCCTCGGTCCACCATCTCGCTTCGACATCGTCCCTCCTCGTCGCAAATTTTCCCTCCTAATGGCGGCAGAAGGAGGACAGCCTGCGCCCAAAAGCGAGGCTCCAGCAGAGAAGAAGGACCAGGCCGCTCAGGGAGACCAGAAGAAGGGTTCAAAAGACCAAAAGGCTGGCGCAGCAGCTGAGCCTGCCGGTGAGAAGAAGCTCTCGGGCGCCGAGCTAAAGAAGAAGGCCAAGGAGGAAAAGGCCGCAAGGAGAGCAGCCGCCAAAGCTACACAGCCCCAGCCGCCGGCGGGAGCGCCAGCCCAGGGCGACGCAAAGAGCGGCGGCAAAGCGAAGCCAAAGCAAGATGGACCACAGGCTGCAGCCCAGCATGGAAAGATTCCCGCGCCGCGATCGGCTGCGCCAGTGCCAGCAGCGCCCAAGGAAGTGAAGCCGTCGATTCCAGATTACTTTAGCCACCTAGCAATGGCAAAGGGCGTCAACATCACGCATGCAGACAAGGACGTCCACCCTGCTGTCCTGGTGCTGGGCCAGCAGATGAGCACCATGGCCATCAGTGATAGCACCACTCGGCTGGAGGCCACTCTCCTGGCATTCAAAAAGGTAAATAGCCACGCTCCGTATAGGTTCGTCGTTTGATATGTGAACTTACGGAAATCAAAGGTCATCGATTCATACACAACACCCCATGGAACCACCCTCTCTCGACACTTCACCTCCCACGTCCTCAACCCTCAAATCGTCTATCTCACAGCATGCCGACCCATGTGCTTCTCCATGGGTAACGCCATCAGGTGGCTTAAGCTTCAGATCAGCAAGATTGATATCGACATGGCCGATTCTGACGCTAAAAAGCTGCTGTGCGAGGCCATTGACAGCTTCATCCACGAGCGCATCACCCTGGCCGATGTCGTCATTGTCAACACGGCAGCTGACATGATTGCTGATGATGATGTTATCCTCACATATGCGCACCACCACCTCGTAGAGAGGGCCCTTCTCAAAGCCAAAGCCAACGGCAAGCGGTTCAAAGTCATCCTCGTCGATGATCCGTTTGAGAGGGTCGGCCTCGGCCACGTCAAGAAGCTGACTGCTGCTGGCATTCCCGTCATCTACTCACCCAACTTTGGCGCCCTGCGCACCAACCTTCAAGAGTCGACCACTGTTCTCGTCGCAGCAGAGGCCATGTTTAGCAACGGAGCCATGTACGCGCGAGCAGGCACTTGCGATGTCGCTACGGCAGCATTCGACCTGGGCATGCGGGTGATTTCGCTGTGTGAGACGATCAATTTCACTGAGCGTGTGTCGATAGATTCGCTCACGTACAATGAGATTGATCCGGAGAGAAACACGGATGAGGAGTTTAGGTTGTTGTTTGACACGACGAGAGATAAGTCTATTTCAGCTGTAGTGACGGAGCTGGGTATCTGTTCAGCGAAATCGGTGCCTGCGATTTTGCGAAAGCTGGAGGAACTGTAAAAGAATAGTAAAATGAAAAGTAAGAAAAAATAAAGAAGCATTATGACAGAATATCATGAAGAATCAAGAATGGGATAAAGAATCAAAACAATTCGTGGCCTTGAGATTTGAAATTGACATGGCGAGCATGATGAATGATTTGTATCATATATATGTGTGTGTATGCATCTTTGGTAACTGCTCAATGCATGAGCCTGATAGCTTGCCCACCCGATGACATATAACATCACAATTCTCCCACGACTCTCGTACATCCCTCTTCATTTCTATCCGCCCAAGACAGACAAAAACATCATCAATTCCGAAATCTTTCCTCGCTCTCCGGCCCATCGTTATGTACAATTCGGATGATTTCGCTCTTCTTTTCCTTCCATCCCATATATGTCCCTTTTATTAAAATCTCCTCCTTCAAATATTTTTGCTCTCCTCCTCAAATCGATTAAGCCTCCTGTCCCCGCTCAGCATCGCGCTGCGCCTTCCTCGCCCTCTTCTCCAGCAGAGCCCTCTTTCGCTCGCTCAGCATCTCGGATTGTCTGTCGTCCACGCCCTGCAGCCAGTGGCCGAAGCTCGCTCCGCCGAGCGCATAGACGGGGTACGCCCACAGGGAGGAGCGGTTGAAGAAGGGGCGCATCTCAATGCCGACCTGCCAGAAGCGCACGGCCAGGCCTGTAGTTACATAAAGAAGGTTAGCCGGGGGGGGAGAAGCTTCAAGAGAGAGATTTTGCCCGGGTGGGGGTGGGAAACGAACCGAAGGTGCTCCAGAAAGCGATGCGGTGGACCATGATGGATGGAGTGGAGGGTTTGATCCGTGTTGAAAGGAGGAGAGATCAAGGGTCCGGGAATTGACGTCTTCCCTGGGTGGTGTTGGAGAATTGGCCGGTTTTGAGAGCTTAGATGGGCCGTGATGCCTGGGCTATCGGAATTGGGATGATGAGGTTGGACGACCCGCCATTGGGAATTGGAGTCACGTGGTGGGGCATGTGACTTTGTCTGCGCTCGGCAATGAGAGCTACAAATGCTCTGGTAGTTGCCAGCTATTGCTAATAATCAGCTTTTAAATAATAATGTTATCATTGATTAAATTTCATTTAACGCATATCATGCGTTTATTTGCTTTTCTCCGAAAAGAATTGTGTTTTGTAGTCAAACAGCTGGGAAACACTCATATGCACTGTAAAACAAGAGCCTTGAATCAAGCTATTGCAAAATATATACTAGAGCTGCAATCATTCAATCCAGACTCAGTTAGAAATACTTTGAAACAATCTCTTATTTTGCTCGAGTTGGAAGCCATTTCATTCCAATTATGGCGTAGTTGAATAGCCAATAGAGCCGAATAACAAGCCATCCCGCTGCCAAATACAGATGCAACCTAGTATACCGCTCCAACATGTCTCAGTCAACCATCAGTTGAACAAGACAAAGAGTGAAAAAGTCGAACCTCTTCCAAAAGAAAAAAAATTGCAATTAGTTGTACAGCTTCTAAATATCACAGCTAGCTCATTGTCAATATCAAACCCACGCCCAAGCAAAGCCCAAATCCCATCCCATCCCTCCCAAAGCAAAAAAAAAAGCCCAAACCATCGCAATGTCCAAGCAACAGCATCCAAAACTCCCCTCACCGTCGATTCACCCCAATCAAGCTCAAAAACTCATTCCTCGTCTTCTCCCTCCTCTCAAAGCACCCCAGCACACAGCTCGTAATCGTCGTGCTCCCCGTCTTCTGCACGCCCCTCATCACCGTGCACAGGTGCGACGACTCCATCACCACGCCCACCCCCTGCGGCGCCAGCACCTCGAAAATGGCATTCGCCACGTCCTTTGTCAGGCGCTCCTGGATCTGCAGCCGGCGCGCAAACATCTCGGCTATGCGCGGCAGCTTGGAGATGCCAATGACTGCGTTGTTGGGGATGTAGCCAATGTGCATCTTGCCCATAAAGGGCACGAGGTGGTGCTCGCAGAGGGAGTAGATTTCAATGTCCTTGACAATCACCATCTCGTTGTGGCCCTCCTGGAAAATGGCCCCGTTGACAATGTCCGAGATGTTCTCCTGGTAGCCCTTTGTAAAGTCCAGCATGGCCTTTGCGTACCGCTGCGGCGTGGCCAGGAGGCCCTCCCGGTTGGGATCCTCGCCGACGCACTCCAGCAGCGTCCTGACGGCGCCCTTCATGCGCTCCAGGCGCAGGGCCGCAGCCTCGGGCGTCTCCTTTCGGCGCTCTTGCGTGCCGAAGCTAGGCCGGCTGAGGCCTTCAAAGTCGACGAGAGGGCCGGTTGTCTTCACCAGGGCTGTCTGCGCAGCTGTGGGCACATTGCTGCTGCTGTCGCCGTCGACATCGCCCTTCTTCGCCCGGCGGGCTTCCTTCTTCTTTCTCCTCCGGCGCTTTGCGTCTGGCTGGTCGCGCTCGTCGCGTGGGGGGAGTATGATGCTAGGTCGTCTCCTGCAGATGCATTGTTAGCGGGAACTGGAGTCTCAGAAATTTGGAGGCGGCCTTGGTACCCTCTGCTGCGTCTGCCGTTGTTCTGGCCCTGCTCGCTACCAGAAGAACTCTCAACAGCTTGGGCCTCCGATTGATTCATTTTTTTCAAGGAATACTTGGTATAATGATAAAGATCAAGTGTAACAAACAAATAATGCGCCAAAAGTTTTTTTCATTGTAACTCGAGCTACACCAGCCGACAGCGGCATCGCCTTAGGTAATCAGCTTTTTAAGATTTAGTATCAAGGCTAACGAATTAAATTGGAGTACCGCAACATGGGAATGGAACTTTTGTTTAAAAGACACACACAAGCGAGTTCGCTGATGGAAGCTCTCTATAATTATCATGTCATCAACTGCATGGTATCTAATCGAAAAAGGTAGAGTTGAGTAATCTATAAAGGCACTTCCGAAGAAATTGCCCGTCCATCCGTCATCGCGACTTATACCCTGTCTACGTCTAACTACTCCCCTCGTCTATCATTCGTCATGTCGATAAAACGCCCAGAAAAAGAGAAATGGACAAACATAAACGCCCGCACAATATAATTCTCAACATTAGCCAAACATGTAGTCTGCCGGATCTCGCGCTTCTCTATACGAAGGCGGGGGTTCTGAAGGAACCGACTGTCTCTCTGCCGCAGGTCGACTGGGAAGCTCAGTTGACCGGGCAGCACTGCTCTGAGTCCACTGAGCAGTCTTCGCCATCATCTTGCCCATATACTGCTGGATAAACGATTCACTGCAAAACTGTTAGCCAAAGACTGATGCTGAATTATTAGATAGGGGGCAACATACGTATAATAACTGTGATCAGAGTTGTGGGTCGAAACCAAGTTGTGAGCCAACTCGTGAGCCATCACAACCCACCACCAAGTCCCTGCCTCGGCCTTGCCAGCCCCATTCGGGACATCAATTTGTGCCGCATGAAGCTGCAGGAAAAAGCGCAAGTTGCAAAAGATACTTCCACCTGTGTTGAATGCAATCGTACCGCCTGCTTCATCGTAGAAGATGTGAATTACTTTCGGCGCCAATGAGTAGATGCCGCCTATCTCAACAAGCAAAGATGCAAACGAGTTGATTGCCCCTAGATTTGCCGACAAAAAGGCTGCTGGATTGGCGCTCATATCCTTGGCTACAAAGACCTTCATGCCATTGGAAGCCTCAGCCACAAAGTTGATGTTTTGAGCCGGTTTCTTGTCGCAATATGTTGCCTGTTCTTTGACCTCATTGACTTGAGGCTCAGAAAAGACTCTATCAGAGCCGTGTGCCCTGGTTGCATTGACTGCGTTTAGCAGATTCTGTTGCACCACGGCCGGGTTTGTTACTTTGCCATCATCCTTTTGGCCATCCCCATTACCAGCGGCCCCATCATTGCCTGATGGGCCCGCGTTGGTGTTGGAATTGTTGCCCATAAACTGCTCCACCTGTCCTCGGGAGTCGTTCTTATCGTCATCCTGGGTATCAAAGCCAAGTCTACGGCTAAGATTTGAAAACAGGCCCCTGCTTTTTCTGTTATTGGCAGTTTTATCCTGTGCGCTCTCTTCAGGCGAGTCCCATGCTCCCGGCATAGCGGGTGAAGCCGTTGGAGATTTAGGAGCCTCCCGTGCAGCTTCGGCTGCCTGTGGAAGCTGCGGATTTTTGGAACGGTCAGATTGAGATTGCTGTGCCCAATTCTGCTCCCTTTCCCGAATCTGCTTTTGCTCCTCTTCCAACGCCTTGCGCCTCTCCTCTTCGGCGATTCTCGCTTCTGCAGCCTTTGCTCGAAGAATTCGGTCAACATTGTATCCACGCGACCTCAGTTGGTAAAGGTCAAGGGTGAGGAACGGCTCAAAGAAGAGGTATGCTTGCTGATTCGGCCTATCGAGCAGCATTTGACATATAGCTTGGCCAACTTGGTACATGTCCGGCTTTCCCTCGTCAGCCACATACAACACCCATGATCGGTTAGTGTAAGTGGCAGCTGCAGACCGCTTCTCGGTATGCGTTTGTCTGTGGCCTTGTAAGGTGCGTCGAAGCGCTACTGATCGAACCACCTCTACGGTTAGATTCTTCTCGAGCCACTTCGCATCGTGCTTGATAGCATCCCTACGATAGTTGGCATATTCGTACAAGAAAATCTTGGATCGTTCAAGAACATGCTTTTTGAGCGACTCAGCCATCGGCAACCGTCCAGTGTGAGACCCAATGCGCACATCCTCTTGAACTATGCTGCTTAGCCTCGTTGCGCCAAGTTTTAGATAAAACGTCTCCAGAATATCCTCCTCGGGAGCACATATCAAATACTCTTTGAAAAGGCGGTAGCTGATAATATCGTCCAAAACCACAATCTGGGTAGCAGCGGCAAGTTGATACTGCTTAATCGGAGCTTCCTCATCATCCAAATCGTTGCTACCGCCCTTGGACGGGGCCACAAGCTCTTTGTAAGCAAGAAGACACGAACAGCTTTTCATTTTCCGCCAAAGCTCCTTGTCGCGCTGCAAGGTCGAAGCAGACTCTGCCAAAGATTTGAGTAGATCCAAGTATTTCTCAGGGCTCTGTAACACGCTGAGAAGCCTTGCCGGCTCGTTGCACGTCATATATGCAACCTCCACTTTAGTTGGCTCGCTCTTCGCGCCGCATTTAAACAGGAATGCATTTCCATCCTGACCAAAGTCCACAAAGTCGAAAATGTCGCCATATGTGGAAGACGTTCCCAAATATGCCCGCGATGGGCTGATATAAGACATTTTTGAGCCAGATTTTTCTGATCCAGCGGACCGGTTCACAGGGATAATGGCAGCTGTTCGAAGCTTGACAAGGCTATTTTCTCCAAGCTCGCTAATCCGAGAGGCAAAATAGCTAAAGAGAGTCACAGCGGATTGATAGTTTTGGGGGGGATTGGCCAACAGGCGGTTCACGCACTCGACCATTGGCGGATCTCGAGCAACGCCGAATTTCTGATATGCCCTGTTAGTTTATATCGTGGATTTCTGAGGGGAAGGGAAGGGATACGTACGTTAGCATGGTCATGGAGATCTCGGCTCAAAATCTCAAACCCAAGTACAGAAGCTCTCTCATTCGTAAAGCATGCAGATGGCGTGACCAACTTGGTGCTTCCATGAAGCGGCAAAATGGGTTTGCGGCAGTCGCTGAGATCAAAAGCAGCATATCGATTCGTATGATGATTAGCAATAAAGTAGGTCATGGCTGAGGTTCTCAAGGCCTGCTCACTCGACGACATCATGACCACCAGCTCAGGGACCGAGGGGAAAGTCCGCAAGCCAAGGACGGCCAGGAAGCGAGCCTCGGGGCTACTTGGACGAAAGCTTCCAGGAGGTCCAGGCCACTGAATGATGGGTAGTTGGAGAGATCGAAGAGAGTCTTTTGGTTCAAACAGCTCTGAGACCTTGTACAGTTTGGCCGTGGCCTTTGTGGGCTCCATACCCTTGGGTCCTGCCTCAGCAGGGCAGATCCTGGAATCTTTCAGTTTCCTAAGATCGTCCGAAGGAATGTCATTCTGAACAGAGGCAAGATATTTGATAAGCTCCATGTGACTCCACTTCTTTTGGCCATCCTCTCCTGAGGCGTTGAGCAGACGAGTGAAAATAGTCTCCAAGTCAACCGTCTTTCGTACACCAATGGCGGCCAAGAATTTCTCCTTTACCTTTTCGCAGCCTTGGATGACTGGTAAATCATCGAAGAGCTTAACAGACGCAAAGAAAGATTCCGTCGGCTTCTTCATGCCCAGCTTGGTCGGTATCATCGGGGTCGGTTGGATAAGGCTTAGCACAGTACCCCTACTGATCATGGTCATATTCTCCCAGTTCTTGGATAGAACAGTGAGAACAGAAACAGCAAACTTGGACGATCTAGTGACGCTCTCATCCTCGGGCCTAGAATTCGCGGTTTCGATGAGGAAACGCAGCCATGGTACGATCTCTAATGGCTCCCATCCAAGAGCTTCCAGCTCAGATGCACTGATATTGACGATGAGAGCAAAGGGAACTGTGGTTGGGGGGACTGGCATGTTTGCAGGAATCTTTGCAAGACTGAGATAATTGCTTATACTGCCCAGAGCCACGATTTCACCCTGATCGCTCTCATCGCCTAGAGTGGCAACAGCAACGTCCATAAGGGCAGCCCTGCTTCCCGGGTCAATCTCGCCAGTTAAGCTTTTCTTGCCCGCCCATTTGATGAAGTTGATGGCCTGAGACTTTGTGAGCGCCTTGGCTTCCAGCTCTTGCTTAACATCGGTCACAGTTATGTGAGAGATGAGGCCAAAATCGATAAGTTTCTTTACAAATGGTGCATTCTTCAAGTCTTGAGGCACAACTGGAATGCTATCCACAAAGGAGCTCAGCTCGTCCGAGCCCAGCCGAACTTGCGATGTTTGCAATACACCCCGACTTGAATACACTTCAATAGAAGCCTTCTTGAAGCAGGTCCAAAACGCCTCCTCAATAATCTGCCCGACCTGGCTGCTGGGCGTAGAGTCAACAAAGGAGAATGTTTTCAAGGTATGAAGCGCCTCGGGCATGAATTTATCAACAATTTCGGCAGATATCTTCTTGCCAGCTTCAGATGATTGTCGGATCCTGTGATCAAGGTCGTCCATCTCGTTGGCAAAGGCTATTCTCGCTATGATGCCTGCTGCTCGAAGAAGTTCAACATTCCACGTTCTGACCCAACGAGCATTCAAGTCGATGGCCTCTCTCTCCACGGTGGGAATCACAGAAGGAGCGGAAATATGCATGCCGGCACCTGTTGTCTGCATGGTAGGAAAACCGATAAAGATGCGACCACCAGGCTTTTTGCTCGGCAGCACAGAAGCAAAAACGTCTATTGCTTTGGCAAAAGCGCCGCTTTCAGCCGACGAGCTATCAGAAGCTTCTGCCTCATCATATGATGTGGTAAGAATAGATATCTTGGTAGTTTTGGGGGGAGGTTTCTTCGTAGCACGCTCAAGCTCAGCCGAAAAGGAAGCTGATACATGAGTCTTGATACTGGCAGTGGTAGCTCTAAGGAATATAGTAGCAGTATTTAATTTGGTAACATCCTCCGTAATCTTAGTCTGTGCCTGGCTCTCTTCTGCCTGCTGCTTAGTCTTCAGGAGACTGCTGTTTGATGCAGTCGCGGCGAATCTGGCAAAGAAAGACTTCAAAGAGGGCGCATCGTTTGAACCGTATGAGTCTGTAGATTTCGTCGTAGATGCTGCTGCTTGCGGCTTCCATCCAACCGCATTCATGAAGGATGCGTCAATCTGAGTGCTTGTACGACCTACACTTGCTACTTTCATGATGTTGTCCTTTGTCCGAGGTTCTAGGTCACGAGGCAAGGTCAGGTCAACGCTTGGCGATGTCTTCTTGTGAAGAGACAAAATCAAATGATCGTCTATCCAAAACTCCATCTTCTCCAGCGCAACGAATGTTAGACTCGTGGCCAGAAACTGGCTTATGGACAGCAGATTCGGCATAGGAGTCGTCGTATTTCTATAGTCTAGCACGAACGCTGTATAGGGTGAACATTTATCTTCAGGCAGGTGTGACTTTTTGGTAAATAGAGAGTTTCCCTTCCAGTAGAAAGCCATGGCCTCGCTTCCAGAGCTAACAAAGGGCTCTTCGCAGTCGGCAAAGACGCTGTAGAAGCCAACACCGAACGCTCCAATCTTGGTTTCGTCCGGGTTTCCTTCTGCGATTCTCTTCAGACGCCCCCAGTCAGTCTTTGTGAAAGGCTGGCCATCGTTCTGGACAACCAGTCGCCGCAGCGTGTGGTTGGCGATTGTATGTTTCAGCAACTCGGATCGGTTCGCATTACTGGGAAGAGGGACGCTTGTCGACGGGTGCGTCTCCCACTTGATCGAGACAGTCGTGGCCTGCGCATCGGCGGCATTCTGGATAAGCTCTCGCAGAGTTGTCCACTCTCCCGAATATCGGGCCAGCACTTTGTCGATCAGAGCGCGGGTATCGACGGTGACAGCCTCTTCATCTTCACCGTCTCGAAGAGCGGCTGCCCGGAGGCTCGAATAGTCCATCGCCATGGTTGGAGACGGGTATGGATCGAATTCGATTTGTAGATTCAAAAGTACATATTGCTATTCCTTCGTTACACGGTAGCGAGTGTCGTAAAGGGGAACCCAGTCTTATACGTTAAACGAACAAGCTGGCCCAGCAAAGGTTTGGAGGCGCTCGCTTAATGAACTCAACAAAGCCAGGCGGTGTTACTGATGCTAATAAACGAACCTAAAGACCCACGGCAAATAAACGATGGCAATAAAGAGAAAGATGCAGAATCAGATCGAACCCCTGTGCGCAGCGCCGGATGCCCGCATCGGTTTTTGGAGGGAGATTGTTTGAAAGTACAAAATACTAGTGATGCTACTCGGGAGCTTACGTTGACGACTCGCCGCCACTGCTGCACGTGTCAAGACCCCGTTGGCAAGCAATTATTTATAGCGACCAAATGCGCTAAAGGATCCTCGGCTAGTGAGCCGACTGGTGCTGCAGTACAAACACGGAGCACTGCAGCATTGCCTAGTTGCCTGGCACTTCAAATGTGGGAACAAACGGTTTGCTATGGGACATCAATAATTGATAAATAATAGAGTGAAAGACCAGTTTTTTAGTGTCTAATATGGGTATCTTTGCTTATTGTTTGTAGCCTCCTAGAGAAATAAACATCTGAATAACAATCTTATAGAGTAATCTTTGTAAAAGACGACGCTAATCGTCTCGACGAGAATTTGGTCCAGGACTCCGTCGTCTGTGCTCCCTTGATCGCGAACGATGTCGCTGCCTGCTCCTATCTCTCTGTCGTTTCTCGTCACGTTTCTCATCACGTCTCTCGTCTCGCCTCTCATTTCTCCTGTCATCACGCCTGTCGTCTCTCCGATCCCTACTTCGACTTCTTTCACGATCTCGGCGGTGTCGGCGATCACGATCCCAGTCGCGATTCCTTTCGTCTCGTCCCTCGGCACGATCAGGACTGCGTCGCCGATGATCTCTGTCGCGTCGCCGCTCGGGGCTCCTGCTCCTGTCTCTGCTTCTGCTCCTGTGTCGTCTTCGTTCTCGTCTATCATCCCCATGTCGTCTTGATCTCTCCGGTTTCGCCTCATCTCTGCCAGCCTCTCTCGGCGGTCCACTCGCGGGGCCGACTTGTCGCTTGGGCTCAACCTCCACAGCATTGGCTCCAGATGTGTTTCGCACTGGAGGCGGCAGCCCTAATGCTTTCGCCATTGCGTCTTCCTCCGCCTCTTTGATCTTGCGCAGTTCCTCTTTTTGTTCTCGGTCTTGGCGCTCTTCCTCTGTCTCGTTTGATGACGCTGCAGTAGCATCAGATTTAGCGTACCAATTTAAATCTTTGCCCTTTGCCCATCTTCCAACTGGGGCTTTGAGACTGTGGCCGAGGTAATTCTCGCGATGGCTGGAGTTGGCGACTTCGTCCCAGCTGAAGTTGACGCCACCTCTAGAACCCGTCTTCCGGATAGTCGAGAGAAGATCCATGATCAGGATCGTCTAGATTGTGAAATGGAAATGCAAGACTAGAAATGAGGTGTAAACTATTTATAATGTCGACTCGGTGCGTAGTTGGAGGGAAGCAAATTGGAATCTCAGTCGAAGAAACTTGGCAGCTGAGGGAGGAGTCTTGGTTATGTGATGATAGAGATGCAAATAAATTGACGGCAGAACGCGAACGGAAGACCCGCTCATCGACCACTGTAATCGATACCCCACACTGCGTGGCGCTTCTTTACAGCGCCCACCCACTAAAAGCTTCTGCTAATGCTATGAGCTAGACTCTCTACAAGCTTGCTTCAAATCATCCACCAACTTCTCTCTACCGACATCAACACCAACAAGCCAGCCTCAAAATGTCAAATCCAAACGACCCTCCTCTCGACGAGATCCAATGGCGATCTCCCCAGATCGTAGCCCAGATGGGCGGCCTCCATTCCAACACAATCCTCTTCTACTTCGCCGAATCGCCCTTCTTCGAGCGCACCTCCAACAACGCCGTCATCATGGCTCAGGCAATGAACAACATGGCCATGTATCACTATATCCAAACGCGCGAAGCTTTTGAAACGCGTCTCAAGACAATGTCTGGCTTGGAATTCATTGTTGGGGAGGAGCCAGCAGAGACGGGTCCAGGCATGGGAACTGGTGTTTGGGTCATTCGCAAGCAGACGAGGCGAAAGCGATACCAAGATGACGACGAAATCACGGTCCACGCCTCGTTTTTCGTTGTAGGAGAGAATATTTACATGGCCCCTACGTTGGCGGATATCCTGGCAGCCAGAATTGTATGTGAAAGCCGCAGATTTCGCTCACTGCTAAGGGGAAATAACCGTCTAAGAATAACTGACTAACCTTACTCTCAGATGACGATATCTTCGGCCATCGCAAAAGCTCTACCAGCTGCCGAAGCAGCACGCAAATGGCGCCCATCCACAGGCCACGTATACCATCTCCCCGCAAGCCAATCTTCCACCACTCAAACCAAGCCGCAAGAGGAGAAACCCGTGCTCAACCCAGCTGGCAAATCAGCATCTACAATTGCAGCAGCAAAGCATGACGCCCCTTCTATGGACAGAGTCGCCGAGGAATCATTACTGATCCATCTAAAATACGGAGGAGAATATATCGACGAAATACCCATCACAGGAAAGCCCGGGGAATTCCACCTCTCTTCTACGGGTCGCAAGCCGGTACTGCCTCCTCAGGGCGCTGCTGCTCCGACTGGTATCAGTGCTATGAGCGGGCCTCCGATGTTGAATACCAAGTTGGACGATAAGAAGGATGGCAAGGCAGACAAGACGCCAAAATCGGCTACGATGCCCAAGTTGAAGAGGAAGAAGAGCAAGATGAGTCCTAGCGTGACTCCTGCAGCAACCCCTGCGGCGTCATGAGAAAGGATCACTGTCTTTTTTTGGTGTGCACAGATGTACCAGAAGCTTTCTGGCTATAAAGGGATAAATGGCGGCGTTTGTGGATTTTTGTTTTTGATACCCGGTTCGAGGTTGGATCCGAAATATTTCACGGGAAAATAGATATATAGCGTAGCATCTCATAAACAACTTTGTCAATTCCAATTCATCTTCAATACGTATTGAAAGCTAACCAGTGGGAGTATAAGTAGCATAGTATCAATAGTAGGTAATTTACATCTATTACTTTTATTCATTTTAACCCATCCAACAACGCCATTATGTGATATATATATACTATTTAACTTCACTCAACAACCCACCCTTTGCCCGCTAATTTCTTCTGCTTCACCTTTTGTGCCGGCAGAGGCCATCCCTGTCCTGAAGTATTCTCTGCCCTCAAATACGGCACAACCCAGCATTCTCTCGTCATAGCACCATCTGCTCCCAACGACTGTGCCTTCACCTCCTTAATCGGCTTTCCATAACTAATAAGTGGTGTGCCCTTTGCCAGTCCAGCTAGCTGTCCTCCTGTCACGTCTGTAAGAGCGTGCATTCTGGTCTTGGGTTTCTTCTCTGAATCGAGTGCGCCAGAAGGCGTAGCTCGCTGGAGGAAGGCATATACGATGTACTCGGGACATTCCTGAATGCTAACGTGTGCGAGAGAAGAGGCAGGGTGGATATAAACGCATGGATCTTCGCCACTGCCGGGTCTGTGTAGAGGAATGAGAGGGATGTATGGCACGTCGATAGCTCGGCGTGGCTTTCTAAACTGCTCAGGTGGGTTGGGTGCCAGATCAGCGCGGATGGCGACTTGGTCCAAGAAACCAGCGGCAGTCATTTGCTTCAAGGCACTGACTTGTTTGGGTGACGGGGGATCCAGCTTGTCTTGGTACTTGAGTGCCGCGAACGAAGGGATATTTGTGCGCAAAAGGTCTGTGATTTGTTTCCGCAGCTGTTGAATCTCCTTGAGAACCTTGAAGCGGACGAAGTGAGCCTCGCACCACTTCTCAGTCGGCTCATGCGCATATTCGCCTACCACCTGCAGCAGCTTAATAGCGTCAGACTTGTCATCCAAGAAGCAGAAATTCTTCTGAACTTGGTTGAAAAGCCGTCTGGCATTGGCTTGGCGATCCTCGGCAATTACGTCCTCTGCAGTACGAATCTCAGTGTCTTCTTTAGCAGCCAGAGCCGGAATTGCTTGACTCTCTGAGAGGTAGACTTCTGCTGCGGACAATCCAGCTACCAGAGCAATGGTGTAGGGCAAGCAGTTGTGGAGGTGTCCCACGAGCAGGATTCTTGCAAATCGAGGCGACAAGGGGAACATGGACATTGTTGTTCCAACCTTGGTAACTTGGCCACTGGGGGAGATGGCAGAGAGATATGTAAGTAATTTCTCGGCCCTGGCAAGCATCTGTCGGTCGGGAGGTGTTGGGAAGGGGAAATTGACGACATTCTGCAAGTTCATGGCTTTGAGCTGCAGCACGATGCCTTCGATAGGCGTCCGGAGTAATTCTGGATCTGAGAACTCTTGGAAGTCTCTCTCGTAAACAGCCGATGAGTATAGTCGATAGCAGTGACCAGGTCCCGTACGTCCAGCACGACCAGATCGCTGGCTAGCACTTGCTTTGCTAATCCAGCCAATCTCGTAGCTTTGGACACCACTGAGGCGGTCGTAATTCCTTTCCTTTGAACGCCCACAGTCAAAAACGAATCGCATACCAGGAATAGTCAAACTAGTTTCTGCAACGTTGGTTGCCAAGATGACTTTTCGGGTTCCTTCTGGAACGTCTTCAAAGACTCTCAGCTGCTCTTTGACGGGAAGTAGTGAGTAGAGTGGCAATATCTGCATCTTGAGGGGAACAACTTCATCTTCTTCGTCAATCTTGAATTCATCCTCTCCTTCTCCCTCGTCATCAGATTCGATACCGTCTATGCCATCTATATCGTCAAAATCTTGTGCATCAACATCGCCAAATTCGAGATCCTCGACTTCAACTGGTGCTTCAGTCGCAGATATTTGCACCTTGGGGCCTTCGGCTGATCTTGGTCCTCCAAAAGCTGCCTTTAACTTCTTGCTTAGCTGCAAAATCTCGTTTCGGCCAGTTAAAAAGACTAAAAATCCACCAGGGGGCAGCTTTTTATGGCCTCTGCTAATCTTTTTGAATGCCTCTTCTACATAGTCAGCGTGAGTGCGACGTGCGAAGTGAATAGTCACCGGATGCTGGCGTCCCTCAACTTCCACAACGGGGGGCGGTGTTGGGAAGAGAGTCGGATTCATAGTCATATCTTCTATCCGTAGAGTGGCAGACATGATGATGAGTTTCAAAGGCTTGATCGTTGGGTCTTCTTGTGACAGTTCGGTCCTCAGCTTGATAACTCGACTGAGCATACCAATTAAGATGTCGGTATTAACACTTCTCTCGTGAGCCTCGTCAATGACAATAGCCGAATACTTTCGCAGAGTGATATCCAGCGCAACTTCCCGAAGCAACACACCGTCAGTCATGAACTTGATGGCGGTCTTTGCGTCAACGTTGCCCTCAAATCGAATTTGGTAGGCCACTGCGTTTGAATGGTCACCCAGCTCGTCCCCCACTCGCTTCGACATACTGACAGCAGCAACCCTACGAGGCTGTGTGACGCCAATCATGCCTGGCGTTGGAGAATCGGGAGAACCATAACCTGCTTCGTACAAGAATTGGGGTACCTGCGTAGTCTTTCCAGAACCAGTAGATCCGCATATTACGACAATATCATGGTTGTGAATTGCCTCCATGATCCTCTGCTCTTCAGAGACGACCGGGAGCTTCATTCGAGCCTCTTGAATCTCAGGTGTACGGACAACGCCTACGCTAAAGACTTTTCTTGAGGTCTTTTCGGTTACTTGTAATTCCATTGGTAGCGGATCTTGTTCGGGAGCCCTAGGAACGAAGTTTTCTGGTTTCGGTATCTCCAGTACAGACGAAGCTGCGTCTACTGGTTGGTATCCTTGTGCCTCGTTTATCTGCTGATGTGCCCATGCTTTGAAAGAAGATGACCTGTTGCTCTTTTGCTCTTCATCCATCACCTCGTCTTCGCTCGTTTCGTTTTCGGATTCGGATACATCTTCTTCAGAGTCCTCGCTCCAATTATCTTCGGAATCTTGGTCAGATTCGTCTTCGTCGTCTTGCTCAACTTTCTTCTTCTCATCACCGCTGAATCCATTCCATTCGTCATCCTCTGATTCTTCTTCATCTGATTGTTGATCCGGAATGAGGGAGATTTTTGACTTTAGGCCTCCTCTCTTTTGCCGCTTCTGGATTACTGGTCGGCCTTCGTTGTCTAGTTCGAGCGCTCGCTTGAGGCCAGAGCCCACAGAAACTGTCGGTGTCGGCGCCACTGTCGCTTCTTGAGTCGGCTGAACAACCGTTTTTGCTGGCTTGGATTCAGCTTTTGGTGCAGGCACAGGCGTAGGTGCAGGTTCGTCATCCGACATATTCTCATCATCTTCGTCTTCCTTCTCATCCTCGTCGACATCTGGCCGCTGTTCAAAAAGGATATTCTCTGTCGACGATGTAGGATCAACTCCAGCTCTGTGCTCCCTCAGTGCACGGGTTATTGCCTGCTTCTTTGTCTCGCGACCTTGTCCAAGAGATCTACTGCTCGAAAACAGGCTCGTATCAATCTTTCTCTCAGCCAGCTTCGCAAGCAATTCTCGGTTTTCGTCTTTTCGAAGCTTGTTGTCGATGTATTTCTCGAGACGCTTCGCCTTCTTCCCGCTCATTTTGACGCCATCTTGTTTCAGCTGCTCCTTCATGCGCGCCTTCTTCTCCTCCAGGTCTTTCTTCGCGGCCGGCAAGATTTCTTGGTTGGTGTCTTCAACTTCATGGCGGGCATTCTCTTGGGCTCGTTCGCGAGCCAGCACCCTGTGCTTTCTCTGTCTGGGCACGAATTTAGCCATTTTCTAGGCTTGGTGTTGGAGAAACTTTATAGCATTATGCTCAATGCTGAGCTGCCTTGATGTCGTTCAATTCGCAGCGCTATCGCGAGAACAAAGACGCCGATAACCAGAAATTTTTGTGGGTCTACGATTTTGCCATTTTTGACCGCCAAAGTCTTGATCCAAATTCGGAATAGTGCGGGGCCATTCCACTTCCATTTGGCTTCATGAAGCTCACAGAGACGCAAGTTACCCTGGATCTTGGGGGATTCACAGCAAAATTCAGGATGGCGACACTAGATATAAGAGAGGAGCCCTTCCCAGCACGGAGTCGATCCGCCTCTGGGTTGGTCAATGGAGTTCCCACAGAAGTGACTTTGCTAGAATTTTCCGACAAGATTATGATCACAATCAGCCAAGAAGGGCGATTGGCTCAATGGGTAAGCCAAATTCCTACATCAGATGCGCACGACGTAACTTGCTGATACCGTTACAGATTCAAGTTCCAATGATGGGAACCTCTGCAGGCATCGTTGACATGGCTTTGCCAAGCGGCAAGCATGGATTGCTCCCTTCCACTCATCTTGCGCCAAAGACGCTGCTAGGTGGAGGAGGCGACAGTAGGGAAACGCTTGGACAGCTTTATGCCTCACAGATTGCAAGCCACATATCTCTACGGTCACCGGAAGAAAGACGGACGCTGGTATTCGGATTTGGGCTGGCAAAGGCTGAAAAGGAGCAAGAGGCTTTCTTTGATCTCTTTGAGCTGGCTCTCAAAGTGCTATGATGGATAAAGCCGATGATTCTGTGTGAATGGAATCCATGATGATACATGTTTAGAGGTTATAATTATAAATAAATGCCATGGTATCTTTATCACGCAGTATTCTCAGCTCCTGTGTTTCTTATCCTAGGATATGGGTACGCTTGTGTTTGACATCTAAGCAGATGGGATAATAGAGTGAAGGACCAGAGAATTTATATACATCAACACAAAAAGGAAAGAGAAAGTGATGTAACCAATCAATCGATAGTTTCCCCTCGAGAGCCAGTTAGTAGACACAATTGCTACTTGAGTCAATTGTCAGTAAATGCAAAAAAATAACCTGGACGAACGGGGAATCGAACCCCGGACCTTTCCCATGCGGGAGGTCAATCGAATGATTGCCAATGCTAAGGGAAAATTATACCACTAAACCATCCGCCCATGATTGGTTGGTATGCGCCATGGTATAGCAGTATATACACCTCACAATTCCAAGTTTCAGCAAGCCATCCGCATCTCACCATTGTGCGATTCTCTCCGGCGACTGAATTATCAATCGTCTTCTAGATTTGCTGCATTGTTCGGATTCAATCCTTAACCTAGTTCAACTTTTCATCCCTGCGTTGACAAGATGAAAAGTCCTTCACTTAGCCACAAGGCACCAGCGTCACCAAATACATAATACAGCATATACACATTATTATTCATAAATCATGTCCTAATCCAAGTCTCATTCTATTCTCACAACAACGGGAAGTTCAGCACAACGGCAGACGAATCAGGCACCTGAACAGTGACCTGTCCATTCTTTACAACTGCAGTCTCTCCCACAGTGACATTATGCAGTCGCACGGGTTTGCCCCGCGCAAGCTCATAGTTGTAGCTCCATCCGTCAAAAGTAATACCAGTGATGGCGTCGCTTCCATTTGCCAGCAGACGCTGAATGCCAACGAGCGCTCCGTTGCGGACGCCACTTACGGCGAAAGTGTAGCTCTGGCTGGAGCGTGGAGGAGGGTTGGCAATTGATTCAAAGCCCTGGCCGTCAACCGTGGTGTTGTAGCCACGCATGTTGAGCACGGTGATGCGAGCGAGATGGCCGTTTAGCAAGGGGCTTGTGTGATGGGCTGCGTAGGCGGCTTCGCGGGCATCAGCCAAGGGAATGTTGGTGATGCTGACGGGGAGGATGTTTGAGGCGCCCAATGTCGCAGAGACGGCAATGCTGCCATAGTAGGGGGCTTTGGTGCCTCTGGAAGCCAAGTCGGTCTCAACTGGCTGCCAAGCTTGGTACTATCGATTGAATCAGCCACACTTCTCCCTATACGACGCAGATAAGAACCTTGAACTTACACGATAGTTGGTGCCCATGTGCATGTGGACGCGCTTGAAGCCTACGGAAGCCGCGTACAAGTTGAAGTCGATACCCCAAAGGGCGGCTCCAAACGTGTTGGACAAGCCTGGCCTGCCCTGGTTGTAAAGAGAGTTGCATTCGCCAAAGATCAGAGGAGTGGCCTTCTGGGCTTCTGGAGTGGCGAAGATGGCATTGTACTCTGGGAGATGGCCTTGGATTGAGCCCACAGTCCTGGAGTGGTTCATCAGAGTTCCTTGCAGGGTGACGCCAGGAGAAGTGGCGCCGCTGATGTAGCTGTTTTTTTTTGTCAGCATGATTCTGTCTTTTACCACTATGATGAATGATGGTGAAGCCTACTTGTGAGTTGAAAAGAGTTGGATATCCTTGTTCTTATCAAGGCCGTCCTGGAAAGCAAGGGGCGCTTTGAGGTGATTGCCAGTACCGGCATAAGACGGAGCCATAAACTTGGGCTCTCCAAATAGTGACAGTGCTGGGCAGTGCTTTTGGATCTGCTTCTTGATCTCAGCAGTACCATTGAGCCACTGCCAAGTATATGTGCTCTCATTCCAGTTTGAGGGTCGTACTGGGCCCTGGGCTGATGTCGAAAAGAGATCGGGCTCATTGCCGTACTCCCAAGTATATAAGTTCCCATGGCTGAGGGCCTTGCAGGCCAGAGGAACAGTATCAACGAGCGTTTGCCATCCCTCGGATCTATTAGCACCAAGACCAAGGTTCAAGCCGTGGGAGAATTTGACACCAGGCCAGGTGCCGTACGACTCGAAGTAAGAGGGTCCGATGTGAATGGTGGTCGGATAGTCGGGTGACCTGCTAGGATTGACGATTCCGACCAGAGAAGTCTTGAGCGACGCATCGTAAAGTGCGTAATCCTGAGTATTACCACCAACGCGAATGTATGGCTTAGAACCAGAGATTGCGCCGAGATTGTTGATGAGATTGTACGAGAATGTGTTTGGAGCCGATTTGTTACCTAGAGAAGAGAGGATTGGCTTCAATTGATTCGCTCAGATGAGATTGAGGGCTCAAAGAAAGCTTACCGGCGAAATCAGGGAATGATGAGAACTCGATTGAGTAGCTCACGAAGCCATCAAAGGGCTCGCCTTTGGCATTTGGCTGAGAAGGGACAGTGTATGTATCAGCCGCCACAGACGAAGCGGCGCTGAGAAGCGCGAACACGGTACTCTGCGTCAACATATTGAAGGTATTACAGAGCAGAGCGGCAGATTGGCAAGAGACGACGCGTCAATTGCATGGCCACGTCTTGTATATATAGTTTCTTGCCCCCGAACCTGGTCCGAAGTTCGGGACCCGGATGAGCTTTTCTCAATGCTACTTCACAGGAGCTACCTTTCATCTACAAGCATAGCTGCATTCTCCCCGCACGATGGCAAATGCAACATAAGGCCATCCCCAGATTAGCCAATGCAGCATTTTGTCATTGAGCGGCCTCGGCACGGGGGATTGTCTCGTCACCTACCTAATCGGGAATATGTCGATGAGACGACTGAAGCTTGAACAACACGACACGTACTTGGCACTGCTAGTTACCGGATTAATATCCGATTTAACAAAGTTCCAGGAGAGTGAGGATCCAGCTCTGTTTACGTAACAATCAATTGGGATTTTCATTGGCGTTGTGAGAGCTATTCGAGAGCTGTTGGTATCCTGGATATGAAAAGTCGGGCATGATGAAGAAGCTATAAGCCTCTCGGGCCGAATTGCGTCCTATTTGCGGACAGCGTCGCAACAGTGAGATTCCGCGAATAGGGTGTCGAGCCGGCTAAAGCTAACCCCGCGATTCGTCAAGCGGGATGGCGTCTTTTTTCTTTCCTCTTTCTTCCCTTTCTGTTCTTGTTTGTTTTCTCTTTCTAACTATATTCTACACCTATTTCTCGTGCGAGTTGAGCAGCAGCATTGAGTGTTTATAATAGTGGTAGTACATGCTCCTTCTTGACCAGCCCACGTATATTGATGCACGCTGAAGTAAGTGCGAGCTGTTCGATTACACAAGTATTCTTTTGCGGATTCGAAAGGCTGAAATCGAAATCGCCGTGCATATGGCTATGACACACAAATTCCTAGGGCAAATACTTCGTACAAGAGATTGGAGCACCATGTTGACTATGCCGCAGCCCTAGGCGTTCTATCGCTTCAGCGCGCCATAAGTTGACACGATCTGACACGATCTGACACAATCTTTTTTGTGTTTCAGCTTACGTCAACAACTCGCATAAATATGCTTATTCCATAGGTTATTACCTGTTCAATTCAATGCAATTTTTGAGTCCTCAATACAAGCAGTAATGTCGAATCGATTGCCGTATCAAGTAAGGTAGGTACATGTAAGTTTTGCTGATGAGCTTATGAACTACGACTCAGTACGTACCTAAAAATAGTGACATTGATCAGATATATATCTGTAATAAAGAGAAAGATAAAGTGTAACTGTGTAATTGAGCGTCATAGTGGGAAGCAGGAACCACAGTACACTTTTTCAGGATGTATTGGGCACGGAGGATTTAATGGCTTTCTACGGAACACTGAAAGACCCGAATTGCGCGTGCAGAGTACATGGCCTTGGGTGGGACGCACCGCGTAATCTCAGGTACCTCGCATGTGGCGCTACCCCAGGCCTTGGTAAGCAGTTAAGCGAGTGCGAGATGGAATGAGGCTGCCAATGAGACTCGCCTGATTTGCGTCACAGAAGCGACTAAGTTTGAGGCCATGCAGGAAGCAATAGCTGGCTTCTATAAATTCTCTCAGCTGAAGCTCAATGAGGTTTTGGATTCTCATCAAGAACTCTTGAGCAGCATCTGTTGATTTCATTGACCTTCTTCATAACAACTTCCGATCCAGCCTTTTCAAGGACTTACAAGGCTTCAGCTATCATTACGCTACCTGTAAAGAAGCAGCAGCTCAGCAATCATAAGAGGGGGCAAAGAGTTGAAATCTCAACCTCCATATTTCAACGCAATGTCTCGCTATTTCCCACACACGCCCTACGCCGAAGACCAACCTTTTTCTCATGTCATCCTCATCACTCACGTCCTCACTCGCGCCGTCACCACAGGCTCCATCATCGGCCTCGCCATCACAGGCATCCGCCAGTCCATCCCAAAATGGCGGCACCCTGGGCCTCTCCCCGAGAGACTTTTGCTTTCAGTCTCACGAAACACACTCATCACTACGGCTCTTGTAGGCGGCATAGGCATCCCGGCGCGGATGTGGGGCCGAGAGCTCATTGAATGGCAGGATCGGAGCTGGAGGCTGCTGGAAAATCGAGGCCAGCTTGAGACTGACGATTGGACTTATGCTGGGATGGGCGCTGCGTTGCTGACGACTGGATTGATAAGAGTTCGAGGAGCTGGAGGGCCGGCTAAGCTGGGATACCATGGCGTGGTGGGAGCCACGGGTCTGGGCAGCGTGGCAGGGATGATTGGATATATGGCGTGGCGATATGGTATTAATGGAGGGAAGTTTGTTGAAAAGGATAAAAAGGGAGAGAAAAGCATTTGAATGTCAGTCAGGGAGATATAAGGGGGGGTGGCGAGTAAGGAACAGCGTGCTTTTGTAATACCAGAATTTGTAATAGTATCATGTTAACTCGTAAGCTCGTCTCAAAGCACGACTAGGTGCACATTAAACTCCAACACCAAATATACCATCCTAATCTATGCCTCTATAGCTTTGCCCGCGGTTCTTCCAGCTCTTCAATCTTCTGGTACTGATAGAAATGATCCAGGCACTGTGGGTTCAACAGCGTTCCACTTGGCTTAATCGTCCTTCCTGAGATGATGCTCTTAACTGGCAACTCAACCTTTTTGCCATTGACAGTGACCTACAAAACAAAGAAACAACTTGTGTCAGCACATCTCGAGAGAACAACGGTTACATAAGAGCATGGGACGGAGAACGTCGTCACTTACCGGAATTTCTGGAATCTCAAAGACATATTTGGGCACATGCCTCTTTGTCAACTCCTTTGCAATCGTGTCCTTGACCTTCATCACAAACTTCTTATCCAACGCACGCCCTCCCTTCATTAGCAAAAATAGCACAACCCTCTCATCCATATCCTGCGGCCGCCTCTGTCCCACGCACAAACTCTCGGCAATCTCCTGCGGGAAGCATCTTTCCAGCACGGCATAGATATCTGCGCTGCCGAACCGCACGCCGCTGGGATTCAACACGCCGTCAGATCGGCCCAGCAAGAATAACGCACCCGTCTTTGGGTGAACGGCGCAGAAGTCACCTTGGGCCCAGACGCCGGAATAGCGCTCAAAGTACGCGGCACGATATTTCGGTCCGGGAGCTGGACCGGGGCCGTCGTTCCAGAGATAGATTGGCATATTGGGGAACGCTGCCGTGGCAACGAGATCGCCGGAACTTCCTGGAGGAAGGGGAGTGCCTACACTGCCCTCGGGGAGATCGTGATCGTAGGTGGCAATGGGAACACCGAGACTGCCATTCATACAGCCGCCGACGTAGAGAGGGTCGAGTTGGTTTTCCTGCATAAAGCAGCCGGCCTGTTTATTTTAGGATGATTATTAGCATATCTCAAGAAACCACTCTTGCTCATATGTACGTGTGCATGTATGTATAAGTCACTGAGAAGGAAATGAAGACTCACAATATCTGTCCCGCCCGAGATGTTGGCCAGCTGCGCCTTTGCTGGAAACGCTTTATCATAGAACCACTCAAACAGCTGATCTGGGCACACCATGCCAGTCGTCGTCACTGAATTCAAACTCGACAAATCAAACTCCTCCCTCGGTGCGATGCCGTTCTTCATGAGCTCACCCATCCACCTCGGACTTATTCCCAGCAGCGTCACCTTTTGCTCTTCAGCAACACGCAGCAGCACCTTCGCATCCGGCATCAGGGGGGATCCATCATAGGCAACACATCGTGCGCCGTAAAACGTCTGGGCTATGCTGGACTGGTACATGATCCAGCCGGTGGTGGTGTACTGCAGGCCCACGTCTGAGGGGCCAATACCTCTATGGACGTGGATTTCCTTGGTAATGGAGAGAAGCAACGAGCCAGCACCGTGGACGAGGGCCTTGGGCGTGCCTGTTGTGCCGGAGGAATAGACGATGAGAGACGGATCCTGGAAACCGATACGAACTGGAGCTGGAGGTGGTTTGTTGGCGCCGGCCTGAACAAAGTCTTCGAACCGCTCTGTCTTGGCGATGGCCTTTGTGTCAAAGGGTTTGGCAAAGCGCTGGATAATGACAAATGACTGCAGCTGGTCGCATTCAGACATGCCGTTTAGCATGCCTTGGATGTTTTTCCTCAGATCAATGATCTTGCCGTTGTACAAGGCGCCATCGTCAAAGAAGACAAACTGAGAGATGGAATTAGTTTCGCCTCGACTCTCATGCTCTCTTGTCGCGATATCTCACTCACCTTTGGATTCACCTGCACCGCCCTCTGCAACAACCCGCCAACTCCCATATCCGTCGAGCTGCTACTGAATATGGCTCCCAGCCACGTCGCCGCCAGATAAACAACATATGTCCTCAGCGAATGTCCCCCAACAATCACTACACGGTCGCCCTTTTGCAATCCTCTCTCCTTTAGCGCTGCCGCCAGTACCTCGACCTCTTTGCGAAGTTCCCGCCATGTTACGTGTCGCACTTCTGTGTTTCCTTCTCGCACCTCTGTGAATGCGATTTTGTCATCTTCTTTATTCCGGGTGTTGCGTGCTTCACCAGATGGGGATGAAGTGTCTCGGGTATAGAGGGCGTTTTCGGCCCAGTTGAGACGCACGCCTTCAAACCATCGAGGCAGCTCGGTGAGGGGAATAGACTCGTCGACCACGCGAGTGTATGCGCCCTCATGGATGATGGGCTGAAATTCCCAAAGATGCTGGTAAAAGTCACTGCGGTGGTTACACGACCAGTTGTAGAGCTCCTTGAATGACTAATTATGTGATATTAGCCCCAGACACGAGCATGTATGCTGCCGGGATACTCTGCAACCAAACTGAGAAGCCCATAGGCAGAATGAAGTTGGCGCAAAAGGTTTACTTACTTGCATATTTAAATTAAATTTCTTATTCGCTTCCTGCATGAATCGCCACATGACGGTGCTCTTGGGATCCGGATGCTCCCACAGCTTCCGTGGCATTTTGTCGAAATTCGTGCTAGCCATTGTGTCCTCTTGTTGCAGTAATTGCCCTTGATGTGTACTATTATGTGTAGATAAAAAAACTAGTGCTTGAAACTCCCGGCTCTATCAAGCGCTTTAAATATCCTGTTGAGAACCCAAACCTCTTGGTGGTTAAAATGCCGAGACAACTTGCTATCTACATATACTCTCCTCACCAAATCTCGGGATCTTGCTCTACATATACGCGTGGGATGGGCCGAGGCACATTGTCGTTTTATATGGTTGGGCCTCCACTGCTTTTCGAGCCAGCTCTTTCTCCTCACTTCCTCCCCCTGTCGTCGGTTATCAGCCTAGGTGTGCATCATACATACATACTTAATAATGGCCCCTGGTCCCGAATCCCACCCGCCAATTGAGCCGGCTAACAGCAAGCGTCTGCAGGGAAAGACACCGTCGTCTTGCGCACATCGGACTTTTCATCAAGCGCGAGATACTAGTGCTACATAGACAAGACCTTCGGCCCATTACGGCCCTTGGCTAATTTGCAACGAGTGGTTGGAAATGGGAACCGCGGCACAAAAAGCACTGTTTAGGTTCGAATAGAGCGGAACTATATAGCGGGTAAGCATCTTAACCCCACAGACATTCTTAGCCTAAGAGGGGCAGTTAACGACATTGAAGCTGGAGAGTAGCACCTAGTAAAAATGAGGGGCTACTTAGTGCATCAGATGATATCAAATCTGGGGTATTCAGATCCGGGCACTAATAATACTTGTCCCAATCGATTTAGGGAAAAGGTCTCCGGAACGCCGATACTGGAAGCCCGGGCGTTCTGAGACAACCCTTGACTTGTGCCTGGAGCTAATGGATTCATTATATCTATTTCCTTTCTTATTGTAAATCATCACTCGGCATTGAAAGCACCATAAAGCACATACACTTTGCTTCACCACTCAGTACCAGGTGTGTTACTATGGCAAATACGCCGAAGAGACTCACCCTAGGCTGAGAGAAGAAGAGAGAGGAAAAAGAAAAGTACAAAGGAAAATGTCTTGATAAGCTAACTGTGCAACAAACAATAAATCCAGAAACAAGTATGCCGAAGAGACTCACCCTAGGCTGAGAGAAGAAGAGAGAAGAAAAAGAAAAGTACAAGGGAAAATATCTTGATAAGCCAACTCTGCAACAAAAAATAAACCCAGAAACAAGTACACAACATAAATAGCCAGTAAAATTCACGATGCCCATATCCTAAACCGATCCTGTCCAATGAAATCTAACGCGATATCAAGTCAATCTAGCGCCACTCAAATCCATCCACGACAACCTCGCTCAGAATCAGTTCATCGTCGGAATCATCCCTCCACATGTGATTCTTCTCTATTTTGAGCAATTTGTAGGCGACCAGAGTGTCCTCAGCCGTCACTAATAGCGTTTCCGAACTGGAGCTCGGCTCCCGATCAGTGGAAATGATGGGAGGGGCTATGTCCTGTCTGAACCGAATCTCAGTTGTCTTTGCCACCGCTTCTCGGAATACAATTCTGCCTCTTGCAAGTTTTAGCCCAGTTATCATATAAACTGGGTTTTCACGGCTCCAATGTCCCAGTAGTGCCCGTATAGGCGTATCCATAAATTGATCGACGGTTGGATTCGCCAACCGGGCCATGATCTCCCTCAGTCTCGGACTATCGACGAATTCCTTCGTTGAGAGGACTTCCGCCTCGAGTTGGTACCTAGTGAACTCCTGTGAACTAACGGACATCGCCGACATCCCTCTGGAAAAGTGTTCCTAGCAGCGTCTCAAGAGAGAAGGAGCGTCTTGGTCTGCAATCCACAGAAAGAAGCGATTGGGTTGAGTGGTCTCATTTACTGGAGGATAGAAAGCATCCAGTATCGAAGTGTTGGGAGTAGTAAGCACCTGGTTTGGTTTGAAAGGATCGGCTATTATAGCTCCCAGTCGAACGTTCTCCGACGCCCCGCGATTCAACTGAGGGGGGAAGGGCATCCATGGAAGTTTCCGATCCATGACTAGTATACTTACTAGAATAGATGAGAGGATAGAGAGCAGGATGAGAGGACAGATGGGACGATAGAAGATGGGACGAAAGGATAATTGAGAGGGTGCACCAGTTGGTTGATGAATGGGCGTAGGCTGAATTGTCTGCAGAGAGAGAGTCAACGCAGATGTATGCCCATGATGCTATCGAGAGCAAAATAATGCGGAGGGGGAGAGCTCGGGTTCTTATACTCTTGGATTTAGTCTTGTCGCTGCCTAGCCATGAGAGCATAATGCAAGAATATAGGATGAACTACCGTAGTATACATCCTTAGCACAAAAGAACAGAGATAGAAGGCAAGGGAGAGAAACGTGAGTTCGAAATGTTCATTTTCTTCTTCTTAACGTTCAACCCGTCTTTCACTCGGTCAGACTGGTTTTACACACACTTGAATTGTTCCAAGATTATGTTGAGACCAGGATTCAATGTTCGCAGTGAAAACAAGATACCCAAGTAAGCAGGAGAGCTAAAGGAACTGTTAGAAGAGCAAAGATGAACGTAAAGATGCAAAGGAGTTGGGACAAGGAATAAAGCGGCATTGCTTGTTACTACAGCGAGACGAAGAATGGACCCACACAAAGGCTTTCATGAATAATTTTATAGGTTCAACCTTTGTAAACAAGATATGAAGCGATGAATCACGAACAATCTGAACAATCTGAAAGAATAATGGCTATTATACGGCCTTGTGCAGAAAAACATTCCGCTTTATCAGAATTCTCCTCACTAAGTAAGTGGGAAGATTCGTTGTCCTCCGCATGATTAGATGTCAGGATTTTCTTCATATACCTTAGTGCTCGCAGTCGGTAACAACCTCGCTATTCATAACGTGTCGGTCAATTTATCCTGACTTGAGGCAGCTGTTGAAAGAACCAAGTTGCATGAGACAAAGAATAAGTTGGCAATGTTTGGTCACTGTGGTGGAACGGACAATAGACCTATAAGAAGGCTATAATATGACATGTGAATAATAAATCACAGACAGTAACAACTCAAGGTACTATCAATAAATGTATTGTTCTGCACAACCTTGCACAGTGACCATGCCCACTAGAGGAAACTTTCGCGTTCACGACATGATTCCCGACATCTAGGCCTTATTAGATATCCACCTTGAATCTAAGGCATTCTGATAAGACAATGGCCTCGCTACTCCGAGACTGATTGAAGCCCCAGCCATTCTTCTCTCGTTATAGCGTATTCAACTTCACCCTCCTCTGTCCCAGGAATAGGGTCGTCGAACTCAGCATAAAAAGTACGCAAATGCCGCATTCCACAGGCCTTCATGGTCGCTCTTGATGCCTCATTCACAGCCATTGTCTGTCCAACAACCTCCATCAACCCCAGCTCTTTAAATCCATACCTCAACAACTCGCGAGCCATTTCTTTGGCATATCCCTGGCGCCAAAAACGAGATGAAATCCGGTATCCCAGCTCAGCCTTCAGTGCATGAAACGCCCCGCCGTTGGATGGTATGGGCGAGAGAGCCCCCCATCCGATAAATGTATCGCCGAGGTAACCAGCCCAGTACCCCAGACCTGAGATCTATATGCACGCTGAGATGCGCTCTTGATGGTCTTGGACAGCTTCTTCTTGAGTCAGCGGGCGGCCGCTGTGAACATATTTCATGACTTCCGGGTCTGAATCGAGGTCTATGATGTCGTCCCGGTTGTGCTCTGCGAGGGGGCGAAGGCAAAGGCGAGCGGTTTGCATTGTTGGCAGGGCCATGTCTTGATATTCCCAGTCCAGTACTTACGGTTTGTTATGTTGTAACTTATATTTAGCTAACTCTGCTGCAGGTAGTGCGTCATATGTACCTGCTGGTATAACTTGTGAAGACTTCCGTCAATGACTCAGAGTCTGACATGCTGCTAGTTACAAGTTCATTTTGGGGATTTCAAATCTATAAATAGCCTTAAGAACAACATTTAGAAAAGACATTAGACATCTTTTGCATGAACGAATTTTATGGCGTGATATAGCTGGTAGAATGCAAGCGTCGAACCGATGCGTACCTTTTTCCTTTTGCAAGGCCGTAACCATATGCATGGCGCCCCGCCAGGGCGGCACGCCGGACAGGCTCGGTGGAGCGCAGGACGGAAGTAGATTCTGTTCACAGGGGTGAGACAGAGGCGATGCCTTGTGAGGTAAAAGCGGCTTAGAATGTTGAATTATACTCTGCTCTATGTTCAAGAAGCAGATCTATTTACAAAGCCCCAAGTTGAGTTGGTAACCCACACTAGGCATAAATGATTAATTAGTCGTCCTTCATCTTTTCTCCACGCCATTGTCCCTTTATATAATTGTGTAACCCTAAGGGAAATTCTAGATCAGATCATAGGGATTAGTAGTCTCATTCAGCGCAGGAGCTGCTTGAATCGAGTCCCAATGCTCTGCAATACAGCCTCCCTCGTATCTAAAGACATCCACCACAGCGTTATATCTCGCGGTGCCAAATCCCTCCAGCTTCCAATGAACCCATCCGATTCCATCATCGAATCCCTGATGACGAACCGTTACGTTCCAGTTGGGGAAGTTTGCTCCTAGAAAGGCGATCGCTGCGGCCCGGCCTTGTTCCAACAGAGGATTGTGCTGGATGTAGCTCTCGAGCGCGTGATCCGTAAACGCCGTGGTGACGTCCTTTTCAATGTAGAGCTCATGGACGAAGGTGGCGAAATTAATGGCCTGATTTTCAGGAGTAACTTTCTGACCAGGGATGCAGCTGTAAGTCTTCGAAGAGTCTCCAACTGGGACTGCAATCGCAGCTGGGATGGAGAGGAAGGCGGCAACACTGGCCACGAGAGTAGAAGTGAGAATCATCGTAGAGGTGGAGGATATTTGCGGCTAAGGGTTTGAGTGAACAATTAGCAGTGGGTGATTGTTAAGTGATACTCGATGTTGAGACTTATTGCCCGGGTTCTTATATATATGCTTTTCTTCAACTCTAATTCCGATATTCCATCAAGGTGTAAGGCATTAGTAAAATTTATAAGCACTTTGTCTTTGCTTATCCTCTCAGCCTTACCATAGCCTAAATCGTGAAACAAAGTGGCGATGTTGACAGGGCGCGAAATTGGGCCAGCCAAGCAGAGAGATCTTACTTACTATAACTACAGTTGTAGGTCAAAATCCTACCATCGCCACTCCCTTGAGGCAAAAGTTACAAACAATTTAAGCGCATCTTTCTCATTATACATATATTTATATAGAGGATATCATATATAATTTATGGCTACAGAACTGGTACCCCATGTTTAAGTTACCATTTCCGGGCCCAAATGTGTTGCTGGTGCTCTATGGAGTCTGATTTCCTCCTGTGGAATCGCGCCCTACCTGGTTTCTGATTGCTTTTATTAACCTTCACCTGTCAGTTTTGTTATTTTTGAAGTTTGAGAGTTTAGAGAGTTTAGAGAATACAGAGTGCAGCTTTCTCTGCAACAGCGCCCAACAGACTTAATAGAGGCGAGATCCAGTCAGTGGCGCTAGCATGAAGACGGCCCCGGAGGCCTTTACAGTAGCTGGGCAAAGTAGAATCCCCATCCAAGAGGTTTTGGGCCTTTCGTCAACTTCAGCGCCCCCAAATCCTAGATTTTCCGTTGTCTAAGAGATTGGATAAGCTTGTTATTATACCTCCTGTATAGAAATTGAAAGAGACTTGGGTTGCTTGATTTTATTAAAGGTAATGGCCTAGACAATATAACTATATAAAATAAATAAAGGCCTGTCAAACGTTTTAATATTTTTATTTTAATGATGGGTACATACAAGGCGCTCTCTCACTGCTAATTTCGTAAGCCTTACGCGATTGATGGCCTCCAGTTTTCGCCCATTGACAATTCAGCAAGCACAGGCAATGTAATACTGCAATTCCGCTTAGTCAATCTTATAGTATGATTCCGCTTAGTCATGTATGCAAGGTGCCTTAGAGATTGAGCTGGCGCCGGGAGCGTCAGCATAGCTGCTAAGTCTTATACATTGCGAGAAACAGTGTTGGGCTGATTATATGAGTAGTACTCCGTACTTGTTGCTATAACGTTATTCGCTCTGTACAAGCCACTAGACTTACGGAAAGAGATTTTATACAAACCAAGCCAGACTGTTATCGATCTGTGCTGTACAACACCGTTGCATAACTGAGACTATATCGGACGAAAGGGGCGGATGGTCATAGATGATTGACGAAAAGGAGCCTGAAGCTGCGCAGAATCTTTATATCTGTTTGAGTAAATTCGTGATGAATAGCGTTGAGACTGCTATGAACTAAAGAAGCAAAGCAGTAACTAAATGATGTTGAAGTTGACTCTCAGTCCTACAGGTCCTAAAAACGAGGAGTCTCAGCCAGTGACATAGGCGACAGAGAGCAGCCACAAGTGACTCACCACAATTCTCTCGCAACTTACCAACTCCAATAACAGTCATGTATTATATCTAAAGACAACAGTTTCACTACAGCAGTTTCACTCCATCGGACCAGAAAGTAGTGGAAACCGTCAATACTTTCGAGCCGACTCGAAATCTTTGCATTTACTATAAACAGCGAGCATAAGCAGTCGGTCCTGATGGAGACGACTGAAGGGCAATGGCCTAGACTACAATCCGAAGAGGTGAAGCGATCCCGATATAATGTGTCCTAATTGTGAAATAACACACGAGCTGACTGTTCCCAGCCACCTCCATTTTTTGAAGCTAACAAAGCATCCACAAACATATATATACCTTGGGACGCCCATTGGTGCGCCCCCCATGATGTCTCACCGCAAATACAGGTTATCATATTGACAAATACTACTAACGCCACTAGCAATAACTCCAAGCACTTGCTCTGAGACATGATTCATCCCTGAATTCCCCTTCAACCGCAGAGGCCATAATATTTCTTGAACTCATTTTCTAATACGACATTAAACGAAAAGTTAGTGAGACCCTGCCATCATTAGGGCATCCATAGTGCAAGATTCTTCGAGACAGTATTCCAGGAAATGAGCACCTCTTCATTAGTGCATGTCTTAAATTCGGGTGACTCTTTGCTCCTCGAGCCGTCTACATCTCATAATCGACGTAAATGATCATTGGGAGATTCAGATCCAAAGCTGCCGAATAAACCCCAAACACTCTGGCTAGATAGAGGTAGATATATCTCGATAGTGAAATAGGAAAAACAGGCTCACACTGTCTGCACGTTCAACGCTGTAGCAAGGAATTATTGGGTAGTAGACGATCATCGCGATTCTAAGCAAAGGATCAAATTGGAATGACGTGGTCCAGAAACCCGGTTTGCGACCCAGTCCTGCCTGTCTCAGTTCTTCATTCATCCGCAGCTAAGGAAATATGGTTCAGCGAGTGATAGATGAGCAATGTAACATTGGCACTTGGATTCCACAGGTATAAAGAAGCTCTATTTCCTCCTAGTTTTAACAGGACATTTATACGAGCTCAAAATACTTACATAGCAAGACCAGCTACCCAACGCAGAATTCTCCCCATCATATTGAAACCTTGATATCTACATCTACTTCTAGCACCCCAATCATGAAGCTCTCCAGTGTCTTCGCTTGCTTTGCTCTCGGCGTCTCTGCTGCTGTTGCTGCTCCTGCTGTTGAAGCACATATTGACCGCCGGGCCAACTTTCCTGGCCTTAACGCATTACAAACCAAGTACGCCAGCGCGATCATCGAGAAAGCCAAGGCAGAAGGTGTCGGCGCGCACGGCTGTCAGGCGGCTATCGCGACTAGCATGGTCGAGGTTCGTGTAGCCAGACATAGAGTGGTTATTAGTATTCAGTTTTTACTAACTATACTCTATTAATATAGTCCAGCATTATCATGTATGCTAATAAGGCTGTTCCCGCATCTCTAAAATTTCCCCATGATCGCATTGGTTCCGACCATGATCATATAGGTCTCTTCCAGCAGCGTGCTTCCATCTACAAGAACGTCAGATGTGACATGGATGCCGGTTGCTCCGCCGGTCAGTTCTTTAGCGAAATGAAGAGAATAAACGGCTGGCAATCCATGAGTATCGGCACACTATGCCAGAAGATTCAGCGTTCAGCTTATCCAGATCGCTATGCTAAGCAAGCCAGCCTCGCAACCGCTGTTTGCAAAGCTGGTGGCTTGTAAATAACCAAATATTGAAAGCTCTCGTATGAGCCTGATTTTAAGCTATACTCAATTGACAGCCACGCGCAAATGAAAAAAATGATAGCCGTACAATCATGGCGTGGGAAGGGGGAAGCTGCATTTGAACAGAAATAATATGTACAATGTTCATTTAAATTTTTAAATACATGTTATAAAACAGATTGCTTGGAAGACAATTCCCTGTAGCGGCGTTACCTACCTATGCGTTGAATACCTAATACAGCCTTTGTTCTTCATACAAATAGCTTTGATCCGACTGCCAAAGGAGCTGAAGTCACCTAAGAGAGTGAGAGAAAATACTTAGTCATCTACGAATTGCTCTTTGTCACTCACATCTTTGATGTGGTCTCTTCATGAGATCTATGACGGAGAAGAAATTGGTCATACCGCTGCCATGGCCCACCATTTGCTAACCGATATCACCACTCACCACCCAGTCCAATAATTTGACGCCTCTATCACCTACATAGCTAGAATATTTAGAGATTCGGGCTTACAATAGCATCATTCACTTCACCTTGTCTTCAAAATGCCATAGGCAAGAAGCAGTGCCAAGACAGCAGCAGTGATATTCAGTTCATTTCAGTCTCTTCAAAGAACCATTAAACAAAAAGGGAGTATCAGTATTAAGACTTTTTGCAATTTACCAATTCTATGCTCTCTCTGAATCCATAAAAAACCGATTCAACGTACCCGCATCCCTCATTAGCAAAATCTAGCTCTGTCGTGAATGCATGTACCCTGAGCACGCTTCCTCATCATCCTAATGTTTATTTAAAAAAACATGATCAAGAAGAAAAATTAAGAAAAAGAAAAGAAAGAAAACACTCGAGCCTCTCCTTCCTGCCCAACGCCTTGCTGAATGGAATAATACCAAAATTGCAACTCCTCCCTTTACACATTTCCTCTCTCCTCATCCCTCCCCCGAAGTCAGTTCCTTCTAGTCCTAAAAGACGAAAAGAAAATAGAAAGTAAAAAGGCGTATAATATTTTTTTTTTTTTTTTTTTTTTTTTT